>JARSSU010037500.1:0-25356 GCA_029619165.1 Eurosta solidaginis
TATCATGCATTCTTTGCATTCAGACGGCGGTATTTTGCCTAATCCGCCACCAATTTTTCATAAAAATTTGTTGATAAAGTCACTGTCTTCACAATATCCAATTTGGAATTTACATTTTTTGCTCATCAACGAGTTTATTTAACAATTAGATTAAAAATTAAAAGTTCAATTGCGCATGAAAATAAAAACTGATACGGATCAAATAAAAACACGTCCGTCTTCTTTCACTTTTCTTCTGTTTAATAATATGCGATACACTTTCATCTAAAAAACTCTTTTTATTTTAAGTTGGACAATTTTGTGGTTCAAAAGATAACTCGTTTCTGACCCTCGAGCAACTTGCTTACATTTACGTGCAGCAGGTATGTGCTACAATTGAAGCGGAGCCGCGAATAACGTTTTAAAAGCCAACTTTTGCAAAACGTGTTTTTTTGCAGATTTCCGTTACTGTTACTCTCTTGCATCTCTAAAGCATCAAATAAGTTAAAATTACGTACTAAAGGGCAATTAAAAAGCAATTAGAAGAAGTCAGTCCGTGGAAGAACGTTGTAAGTTACACGCAAAATGATACGATCGCAGTTGTCGCAGGTAATTGATAAGTGTAACAGAGGTACAAAAAGGAAATGTAATGTTGAAAATTGGAAAGATATTAAAAACAAAAAGTTAAGAAATAGTGGAAATGCATATACAACCAGGAAAAACAAAAGTATCCCTCAAAAAAAACGCTCCAGAACAAGTAATGTGGAAAAACGTTTTAAGTGCACTTGCTGTAATTTTTATTTTATTTATTGTTTATATTTAGGTTTGTGATTGTCGTTACTATTTCAATTGCCAAAAATTTAGTGTTGGTCAAATGAAGGACTATTGGCCTGAGAAGTACGCAAAGTTCTATAAATCGATCTGCAGTAAATAAAGATAGTATATAAATATCTTACTTGAAAGAGCACCCTTACACAATGGTTTTTCGCCCTCTTTATGTAAAAGTGACCGTGAAAACACTCGAAATTAATATTTAAAAAGAAGTAAACAAAAAAGATAGGTTGGAAAGTTATTGTGTAAATGGGCTCAAAGCAAACCAAGCTTTATTCACAGTTTTTGGAATATTTTCATTTCTGTTTTGAACACATTTTTGTTTTGATGCCGAATTAACTTTTTGTATGAAGTAAATAAACTGTTAGCATTCTATAATATACTCTTTATTTAAAAAAACAAACCAATACATATTTTTTTTTGCGATAGTAACATTTTAAATCCGTTCCTACAAACTGTATTGCTCAGTGGAACAACGTTTTAAAAGCCATCAGTACAGATGCTGTGCATAATGGAAAAACGTTTTAACTGCTGTCGCGCTTGGGATATGAAACGTTTTTCCACTGAAAAAAGTTTTAAAATGACCGCTTACTTGTAATTCGAAATTGAAATTCCTCAATTTTTTTTCATATAAGTTATTAATGTCATTGTTTTGGACAAGCCAACAATACAGGAACAAAAAACAATCACAAAGCCTCCAAAAAACGTTTTTTTTTCTTTCCTGTAAAAAAAACGATTTTGTCATTTACAAGGTTTTTCGCGGCTACCCTTCAATTGTATACAGTCAACGCCTGCCTGTGTATGCATGCTTGGCCAACTTAACTACACATACATATATAGGGCGGGTCGATTTAAAAATCGCTCATTGCTCTGTGAAAATCGTATTCTAGGGATCAAAATAAGAAACTTTGCCGAAGAAACCATACCTCTAAAACGAATTCTGGTGTCCCCAAATTTGGGTCGAACTTTTGGGTAGGGGCAAATTTTGAAAAATCCCACTTTGACCCATTTAGAGTGCTCCATCCAATCGAGTCCAAATGTATGACCGACCCCCACTAACTTTGGAGGCCCGACCCACCGATGACAGTGGCACACCCCCTGGAACCCCCAGGGGGTTCACCATACAAACATTTCAAAAAATCGCCGGTTTTGCACTTTACATGAAAAAATCAGCTAAATGGCTATGTTTTTTCTTTATTTTTATTTATTTGTTTATAATAATATTTATTATTTATTTATAATAATATCTATTTTTTCTCTTAAGAAATTTATTTAGTCAGAACATATGTAAATGAAAAAATTATTGTTTGAAGTCTTTTTTACTTTCAAGTCTGGGCAATTTCGCACGGCTCTCTAATGTCGTCGCCATTACAGCCTCTACATTTTCCGGTATAACCCGTTTGTACACGCTAGCTAGCAATTGAACATGTCATTCCGTTCCTTCTATGTGTGATGGAATTTTTGGATCATTAAACGGTGGATCATCTTGATTTCAGTATTCTTTCAATGTATCGTACGGAATGCTTCGCGTGAATGGTGGTTCAAATACGATATTTATATCATTCAAATTGATCATTTCCGTATAACTTGTGCAATTAAAGTTTATATCTGGTTTTTTATAAACTCTAAGTTCCATTGGCTCGTCAACATCGGTTCGTTAGCGTAGAATTTTCTTGATGGCACAGTCGCGCTTTTCTTTGCTATCATCAAACAACATTGATAACAAGATATTTTCCGAATGCGCATAATATGAATTATCTTTAATTACTTGATTGACAATTTTGCGTAAACAAGGTTCTAGAAATCGTGACCAACCAATGAACTTGAAAAATAATGCACTGCCGTACACGACAGAGCTGTAATACTTGATATTGAAGTACATTGGCACATAACATTTAGTTATAAATTCAACCAGAATTCTTAAATTTGCATCTGGATTTTCCGTTGTCACATATAATCGCAATAATCTAGCGGCCTTGGTGAGCCACCGATAATGTACAATTTTCCCTGGTTTGATGTTAGCGAGATCCACCGGAACCACGCCGCTAGAAATTGCATGGGCCATGTCGTATAAGTACTTCGAATCGGTGGAAAATTCAATTTTTTCTGGAGCAGGGGGCATATTTTGCAACTCAATTTTCTGGAAGCCGTCCCCCACCTGAAACTATATAATAATAAAATAATTAAAAATGGTCGACAATTGTAATAAATTAGTGATAGCAATAACTTACCGGAAGAGTTTCACAAGTTTCGATGTGACGGCTCAGTTTTTCCGGTTGCCGATCTTTTTTTATCTGAAATTAGCACTTCACAGTTTGAGTTCTACACGACGACTTAATGCATTCACAAAAACTGTTGCGTTATATATGGTCTACGAGACGAGGTAATAAGAATGAAATGGTAATTTCAATTCCACCTGCTGTGTCTTGTGGTGGCTTAAAAAAAACAGCACAAGCAATTTCTACTATCTGCAATTTGTGTCACAGTGATACCTTCATTTTTTTAAACTGTTGAATAAAAAACCCACACAACTATGTTTACGACATGCAAATGCATCACAGTGATGCCTTGGTTTTAAAAGGGTTGTAAAAACGCTAATTTCTAATTTTTTTTTAATTTCTTTTCTATTACTAAGTTAAATTCATTTTTTCATTTACATATGTTCTGACTAAATAAATTTCTAAGGAGAAAAATAAACTCCAAAAAGAAAAAACATAGGCATTTCGCTGATTTTTTCATGTAAAGTGCAAAACCGGCGATTTTTTTTAAATGTTTGTATGGTGAACCCCCAGGGGGGTTCCAGGGGGTGTGCCACTGACATCGGTGGGTCGGGCCTCCGAAGTTAGTGGGGGTCGGTCATACATTTGGACTCGATTGGAGCACTCTAAATGGGTCAAAGTGGGATTTTTCAAAATTTGCCCCTACCCAAAAGTTCGACCAAATTGGAGGACACCAGAATTCGTTTTAGAGGTATGGTTCCTTCGGCAAAGTTTCTTATTTTGATCATCAGAATATGATTTTCACAGAGCAATGGGCGATTTTTTTGCCTCCCCACAAATCGACCCGGCCTAATATATATGTATATGTACTTGTAAACAAACCTACCAAGCAGGTTGCTAGATTTTTGTGTTTTACCAATCATTATTGTAGTACAATAGGCAATAGAATACAAATAAAAAAAACAATTTCTATTTTTTTATATATATTATTGAAAATAAAATGGGAATGCACACTTCAAAACCGACGCACTATGGTCTAGCGAGCACTGTTTGCTGGCCAAAACACGAGGATTTATCCGATTGTTTTGAAAATTGGTATACATGGGGTTTCGAGGTTTTTAATTTCGAATCTGATGTCAGAATTTTAAAATTCAAAATGGCGGATCCAATATGACGTCCAATTTTATCAATATATCCGTTTTATTCAAAATTTTGTATAAAGCCAGGGTTTTCGAAGTCTCTGATCACGAATATGATGTCAGAATTTCATCTTTCACCCAACTACATCAGGGTGATTCGACATAATTTACAAGTTATTTTCAAAGAACACAGAACGATAAAAGAAACCAACCTGATGTTTTCCATGTTTTCCATGTTTTCTGTTAACCATTAACTTAAGTCATTTTAAGTACAGCCATTAGTTTCCTAGTAACAATAATAACACTATCTTATACAGTTTTGAAAAGTTCAAATACTCAGTTTTGAGATCAAAATATTGCGAAAATTAAATATTATCAGATGTGCTTCAAATAAAACTTGTTTGGTTAGACATACATGTCAAGATTATTTTTATTTGGATTATATTTACACAATATTGTTTTAATTTATTCAAAACTACAAACATATTACAATAGAAAAATAGTATTTATAGTAACAAAAATAATGCTGTAACATTTTAAATGAGTTTCTATATCTCATTTTCTAACTCTAAGCTATATAAAAGTGCATCGAAGCTTGGATCGATATCGAAATTCTCTAGATCGCGCCCTCTTGTTCTTGCTCGTCTTCATTACTTGGGAAATAGCAATCCGCAC
The DNA here is from genome assembly GCA_029619165.1 of Eurosta solidaginis. NCBI lineage: Eukaryota > Metazoa > Arthropoda > Insecta > Diptera > Tephritidae > Eurosta > Eurosta solidaginis. The sequence goes on from JARSSU010037500.1 coordinate 4,844, forward strand.
TGCTCAGCAAGGATCTTACTTCTGCTGGAAGTTGCATACGTGCCTTTTTTTTATCCGTCTGGAAAGACTTACTCTCGAAATCAGTGGGTCTGACGTATCCAAGGCTCTGCAAAATAGGTCCCCAAGGTTATTAAATCTGCTGTTTTTGCGAGCATGGTGGAGCTTAGCGGATTTATAAAGCTTGTGTCTACTTTATGATGCATCTTCCCCAAAATATTCAACTGGAAGTATCATGCTCTTAATAATTTGTTTCGAGCTAATAAGAACTTTGTGTAGGGTAGCTGTCATCGGGCACCAGGGATATTTTTGATACATGATTTCTGCTGTTCGGAAACAGAAAAGCTCAACATTGTTTAAGTCCAGTGGAAGTTGGCATGACAAGCATGTCAGTATTATGTGTAAATTATATATAAGCTCTTTGTCAACACCAGTGATTTCTGCAAATATTTAATTATTCAAAAAAGCGCTTCGTGATGTGTTCCTCTTGGTTTATCAACATGCAGTCCAAGTTTTTCCCAAAACAAGTCTTGAATTTTCTTTTTGTTTTCTTCAACTATGTACTTATCTGCTTCATTGCGAATTTGCCACTTTTTTACATCTTTTTTATAACTAAGATGAACAACGAATTCAAAAAAACCTTATCCAGCAATGTAAAGGACTTATTCCATATCGTAAACTGCCGGGATTTGGTTTGAACTTATCTGACGAGGGGTCTGTTATTTTTAAAAAGTTTTTTGGAGTTGCACTGCATGTCGGACAAGTTTGAGTTGACTTGGTTTCAGTTAATATATTTAAAAATTTTCCAAAACTTGCAATTTATTTGAAGTTTTTTCTGAGCATCTATTGTAATTAGGAGAGATTCCATTTCTTCGATTTCTTTTTTAATATTTTTATCTTCATTTAAGATCTCTCTTGTTTCTTTTATATATTCTAGTTTTAGTGGTTGGCAGATTCTAGTGGATTGTGGTGTTCGATTGCACCATAAAATTTTTCCAGCTGCATCTTTTAATAAACATAAAGGTATAAACGTGGTAGCAAGGAGCGAAGTGTTCAATTGCGATATTGATGAGGACGGAAAGTTCTGTTTAAAAAGAGAATGACCCGTGCTACTATCAAACCCGTAACTGATAGTTAAATCAGCAACTAAAAATTCCTCTTTTTTGGACTCCATGGTTGCAAGGATTACGTTCTTTTATAACTCAACAATTCTTTCGGTTGTATGCCTTATTAACATGTGTAACGAAACTTTTGCATAATTTTCTGTAACAGTGATTATCGCCGGTCGCCACTCGGGTTTTTTGTTTAAAACCTCTTCATATGGTGGGTAAATGTAAGAATTTCGCCTATTATTTTCCAAGCGCGTATTCATATACTGTTCCTTCGTGTGGTTATTGTCTAAAATGAAAGCTAAGGCTTCATTGCCAGACATCAGAATGGGAGATCTTTCGTCAAATTTATTTTCAACAACTTTTCTGAGTTTGGAAACATTTCTGGGATTTTGACAAACTGCCCTCAAAGTAGCAGCTAAATCAACATTACCTCTTTTTACCGCAGCCGTAGAAGTAGCACGAAGCATTAAACCTAGGTTGTTTTCTTGATTTTCTGCTAGCTTCGCAGCCTGTCTTCTTTGGGATCGGTCTGATTTTTCATTGAAAACAAGTGGTTTGCGGCCCATTTTTGATATGGGGGTTAAAGAAAATGATTTCGGTTTTTTTATTAAAGCTTCCGCTTGAAGCCATTCATCGTTTTTCTCAAAAAATGTTCGGGCTTTCCCATCTTTCACTCATTTTCAGGCATATTAGTCTTGAGATTTCCTTCAAGTATCTGTCATATTCTTCAGTTGTACTTTCTTTAATTATGTTTTTTTAACAGAAAGTTAAAACAGCGTTTTTTTCTTATCATTTTTCACTGCTTCTTTCCAAACATCGAAAAGCACGGAAACACGCACATACAAGTTTTGTAAGAAAAAGGGATTTTATTCAAAAAAACGCAAAAAAGCGCAACGTAATAGTCAGCCTCAAACTCAAAATTGAATGCGTTTTATGCTCAAGAAGTTTTAAGTCAGACAACCTCAGACTTTTTTTTATAGCTCTCCTTAACTAGGAGTATTATCATCAAAATTAGAGCCCTTATTGAAATGGATTTTATTTTTATGTAGCAATCAATATTAATTGATTTTTCCTTTAGTCACAAATACTTACCTTTCGTATTGACCTCCATTCACTTTTTTTTAAATATATGCACTATCTGAGGAATTATTAAACTTTTAAATACGGGCAAGCTGAAAAGGAACTATTACAATTTTTTTTTCGAAATCCGAAATTTGACAGCTGAAATCTTTACTGCCAAATATTTAAAGAAGAAACTAAGTATGCACTTTCTTAGGCTAAAGTATTATTTTTGTGAGGGTGTAAAAAAACTTGATATCGGAAACTTTAGAAAATGACTTTTGGCCACCAAACCCCGGTCGCCAGACCATAGTGCGACGTAAGAAAATATTGCTACGAATTTTTTTGGTAATTTTTTATAGCCTTATGCGCTTACGTTATGTTAATAATAATGAGCTTAAAGGCCGTGGTTAAATAAAACACAATGTTTAAAATTTCATTGGTTTTTTTAATTTGTCAATATTTCGGCTTCAGTCTGAAGCCATCTTCAGGACTGTAAGTAAACACAAATGTATAAAAAGGATGCATTCATTTCAGATACATGGTCATTAAAATTTACGTTATGCAACTAGGTATACATATAAACGAGACACAACTTACACTTGTGGTTATTCTTTATCGACTGATCATATGTTCGGAAAACAAAAGTAAAATAAACATCAAAAATGTATACAATTTTAAAGTACAGTAAGTATAAACTAAAATATGCACAAACAAATATATAGGGATACAAACAATAGAACAACGAATATGTCGTCATCCAACATTATGATTTGTTGATCCCAAGTATGCTGCTAGCGGAATAATTTCTGTACGCTGCTTTCTTTCATGTGCGCCGTGAGACTTGCATTTTGAGTTGTTGCTTAAGCAATAAATTGGGATATGCATATGCGCATTGGTCTGTGTCACTTTTAAAATTAATTCTCTTATCATTAGGCGTATTCATAATGTGGAGCATTTCCATGGTGAAGCGCTTATTATATTGTTTCTCTATGTCCAATATAGTAACATTCTGAAAATCGGGATAGTGGTCCGTATCCTTACAGTGGGCCGTTAAGGCCGTTTTATTTTCCGAAGCGTTGTTCCTAAGTTTAATATTGGACTTATGGCCGGAAATCCTTGTCTTTAATTTTAATTTTGTCTTTAATTTTAATTTTGTTGTCCCCACATATACCTTCTCGCATAAGTGAGACCCGTCACCGTTGCATGGGATTTTGTATATTAGGTTGGATTTCTCATCCTTTGGAATTCTGTCCTTTGTATTACTGTAAATTTGTTTCAATGTATTGTTGTATGTGAACGCTATTTTGACCTTTTCTTTGTCATATAAATCCGATCTCTTGATCCTCTCTGCTATTCTTGGGACATAGGTTATCGCTTTGTATATTTTGTTATTTGCTTCTTCGGGTTTACGTTCATTACGTACTCTGGTATAGAAATTTCGGACCAGTTTATTGACCAAGCTATTTGGAAACTCATTATCCTTTAGAGTTTTTTTGATGATCGTGATATTCTTCTTGTGGTACATTCTGTCGCTTATTGTAAGTACCCGTCTTATGAAGCTTTTGGCGGTATTTATTATTGTACTTTTTCGTGTTTTGAATAATAGTTAATTAGTCTTCCCGAAGCTGTGGGTTTTATGTACCAGTCAATATATAATTTGTTGTTTCTCCTATTGATTAACGTGTCCAAGTACGGTAGTTGACATCTTTCTCAACCTCTATTGTAAATTTAATGCTTCTGCTGTAGCTGCTGAGTTCAGTGAGAATGTTTCCAATTTGTTCAGTTTTTACAATGGCAAATAAGTCATCTACATACTTTGTAAGTAGGCGTGGTTTGCTAGTAGTTTCATTTTCGAATTCAGTTTGATTTGAGTTGTCAAGCAGTTTCGATTAAGACGATATCTAGCGAGCAATAGCAGTATTATTTTGAAATTCAGTTTCCTTTAAGCTATCAGTTTGGTTATTAAGCTATTCGTTGCACAGTTTGAGTGTTATTGTGGAGTATTTTAATAAAGGCCATTTTTCCATTATTCAATATTGGAGTTATTTATTCAACAGTTTAGCGATACGAACCTAGCAAAAGGGCAAATAATAGGATTTGCAGTAAAATCGTTACAATTGGTGTCGGAAGAGGAATTGTTGAATAAATTCTAGAGGACAACAAGGACACGGCAAAGTTGAGTGAATTGAGGATCCAGCAACTGAAAAAGGAGTTGGAGAACCGTGGATTGAATACAACCGGCAATAAGATCGAACTTCAAGCACGGCTACGAGAGGTAGTGGAGTCGCAAGGAATCTTGCTGGGGACGAGACAACAACAAAAATTGAAGAGAAAAAAGAAACTTCGCAGACAGTTACGAGCACAGACTTGAACATGATTTTGGCTGCAATATCTGCACTAACATCGACAGTAACATCAATGTCGTCGCAAATGTTATCTCAACTGGAAGAACAGAAGACACATATTGCAGAAATGTCGTCAGAAATAACATCTAAGATCGAAGCACAGGAGGCACGCATTTCAGAAATGTTATCGCAAATATCCACAAATATGTCATTACAGCTGAAAGAACAAAAGACATATATGGCAACCCAACTGAAAGAACAAGAGACACGCATAACAGTACAACTAGAAGCACAAGAGGCGCGTATATCATCAAAACTCGAAGCGCGCATGGACGCAAAAATAATGCAGTTTGAGGAAAAATTCGAGGCAGAGGTGGATGCGTTGAGAGGTCGTATACAGGAATTGCAACTTAATCGGCCGGCTGCTTCAGCGAGTAATACGAAGGTAAAAACTCCATCTTTTGACGGTTCTGTTCCTTTCCAGGTCTTCAAGCTACAGTTTGAGAAGACCGCAGCAGTGAACAACTGGAATGCGGAAGATAACGTTGCTGCACTGTTCGTGGCATTGAAGGGGCCAGTGTAGGGATTTACTACATGTTGTTATGAAATACTTGTTATTGTTAAAAACTTTAATTTTTCTTTAAAAAATCTAGTTTCAAGTTTTTATATTTCATGTTATTTTTGATGTGAAAATTTTTATATTGGTTTTTGAATTTATATTGAACAAATATAATTGAATTCAAATATATGAATAGTGCGTGTTCATTATATCTGAAATTCATAAAATTTAATCAATTCTTGATTTTGGACGGCCAATGTCAATCAAACAAATGCAAAAGTTTGTGGGAATGGTTAATTTTTACCATAGTATATACCAAAGCTTGCTGAAATGCTAGGCCCAATACACAGCATGATAACAAAGGCATCGAAGAGCAAAGATAAGGTACTTGATTGGTCTGATGAAACATTGCAGGCATTTGAGAAAGTAAAAGAGAGTTTTGCTAAGAAAACATTGTTAACACATTTCAACAGTGAAGCAATTCTCTCTGTTGCTGTAGACGCATCAAATAGGGCTATTGGAGGAGTTCTTCAACAGGAAATCAACAATACTAAAGAACCGTTAGCTTTCTTCTCTAAGAAACTTAGTCCGTCTGAATGTAAATATAGTACTTTTGATAGAGTGTTACTCGCTATTTATTTAACTATTAAACACTTTAAACATTGGTTGGAAGGTAGATCTTTTACGGTTTTTACGGATCACAAGCCACTTATATTTGCATTGAATTCAAAGGTAGATCGCAGACCCAGACAGACAAGACATTTGGAGTTCATATCCCAATTTACTAGTGACATTAAATACATAAAAGGGGAATTAAACTGTGTTGCGGATGCATTGTCAAGGATACCCGAAGTTTTAACGTTAGAAACCATTGATGTAAATTTAAAAGAGTTATTTATTGAACAAGGAAAAGATGATGAAATAAAATCATTAGTAGAAAATCTAAATTGTAGACATAAATTAGAACTAATATCAGTTCCATTTTTAAATATTCAAATTTGGTGTGAGACATCACTTAATTTAACAAGGCCATATATACCTCAAGTGTTAAGAAAATTAGTGTTTGAGAAATTACATGGTATAGCCCACGTTGGTATTAAAGCAACACGCCGGTTAATCACTAATAGATATTTTTGGCAGGAATGAATAAAGATGTAAACCAGTGGGCGAAAGAATGCATTAATTGTCAAAAAAGTAAATTTATAGACATACAAAATCGCAAGTTTCGAAAATACCAATTCCAAAAGGGCGTTTTGAATATGTACATTTAGATATCGTTGGACCTCTTCCTCCATCACATGATTTTAGATTTATATTAGCTTTAATAGATAGGAATTCTCGTTGGCCGGAAGCATATCCTCTTCAAAATATTTCCGCGAAAAATGTGGCAGAAACTTTCTTTCGTGAGTATATATCACGATTTGGAGTTTCATTCACAATTACAACTGATCAGGGAGCGCAATTTACATCGAAGGTTTTTACAGAGCTCTCAAAACTATTAGGAAGTCATAAAATCATAACCACTGCTTATCATCCGCAAGCTAATGGAATAGTTGAACGCTTTCATAGGCAACTTAAAGCTTCAATTATGGCAAGTGGGAAGTGCAGGTGAATGGTATGAGGAGTTACCTATAGTGTTGTTAGGTTTGCGATCATCCTATAAAGAAGACATTCAATCTACAGCTGCAGAGATGGTATATGGGGAAAATCTAAGACTTCCTTCGCAAATGGTAGTTCGATCTGAAAAAACTTTGACTCATCTGATGTTCTGTTAAAATTAAAACAAAATTTAAAGAATTGTGCATCAAACATATCTCATCATAAAAATTCACTAGTTTATGTTCCAAAAGATTTAAATGATTGCAAGTTTGTATTAGTTAGAGTTGATAGAAAGAGAACCAACCGGCTTACAAGAGCCATATGAAGGACCATTTGAAGTAATAGAGAAAACACCAAAGTGGTTCAAAATTAATTATTATAATAAATTCATGATATTTCTATAGATAGAATTAATTTTGGATGCGAGTAAATATAGTTGTTTGGATAAAACAAAAAGAGTTACATTTAATTTGTTAAATATGGAACAATTTGGAAGAGGGGAGTAGTGTAGGGATTTACTACATGTTGTTATGAAATACTTGTTATTGTTAAAAACTTTAATTTTTCTTTAAAAATCGAGTTTCAAGTTTTTATATTTCATGTTATTTTGATTGTGAAAATTTTTATATTGGTTTTTGAATTTATATTGAACAAATATAATTGAATTCAAATATATTATATTGCGTGTTCATTATATCTGAAATTCATAAAGCCAGAAGCGGAAATCCTACAGACGATTCCCGAAGGAGAGCGGAACAATTATGAAGCATTGATGCTCTAGAGAGACGATACGGAACTGAGCATAGGAGACAGATATACCAAATGGAGTTGCTGAACCGCTTCCAGAGGCCTGGTGAAACATTGCAAGAGTTTGCGGCGGATATTGAAAGGCTAGCACATTTAGCGAATGCGGATGCACCCGTGGAATACACTTAAAGGGTTAAGATTCAGAGCTTTATAAATGGCATACGAGATGTGGAAACGAAGCGGGCTACATATGTGAATCCAAAACTAACATTTGCTGAAACGGTATCGCATGCTCTGATTCAGGAAACATTGTCGCTTCTGTGTAAGCCAGTTTTCAAAGCACACCGTGTGGAAGTAGAAAGGCCAGAGTGGGTAGACACAATTTTGGAAGCACTGAAGGGATCTCAAGAGAAGAATGCCGGAGTTATTAAATGTTTCAAGTGCGGCAAACCAGGTCACATTGCACGCCATTGCGATCTTGGTCCTAATAGTTCCAACAATGTGGGTGGCCGTAAACGCAAAGCTGGCGGAAATGAGCAAGAGCGTGTCGGATGTAAAGAACGAAAACTTGCCCCGGCTATTGAATGTCCTGTGATATCTGTGTCGCAGATTGGAAGGAAATCAAGCAGTCTTACCATCAGAGTGAATGTGGATGGTAAAGAGCGTGTACTGACTGTAGATACGGGGGCATCTCATTCCTTGATTCGATCTGATTTGGTCTACAGGAGAGTAAAGTCTTTACCTGGAGCAAGGTTCCGTACGGTCACAGGCGAGTATAATCAAGTCCAAGGCGAAGTGGTATGTGAGGTATTATTGGAAATGGTTCTACACAAATACGTTGTGGCGGAGATCGTTGATGAAGTCATATTGGGAGTGGACTTCTTGGTTGACCATGACATCAGGATCGATATGCGGAGAAAAATTATGCGCTATAAGAACCAGGACATACCACTTAACTTTAGTTTGGAAAAAGGGTTCAGCAGTAATCGGGTACTGGTGGAAAAGACTCGAAAAAGACCACGAAAGTCAAAGGCAAAGGTTGATAGATCGAATGGGCCAAATAAATCAAAATCAAAAGTACCTGCGAGAGAAACACTGGCATTGACAAAACCTAAAAGACGCAGGAAAACGAAGCAACGAATTTCCGAAAAAAATGCGATGGGTAGTTTCAAGCCAGAGCGCACTACTGTGGGGAAACGTGGGAACGATACTGATTATGCAAAGCAAATCCGTCCAGCGCAAGTTCTACGAAGTAGTTCATCGGCCAAACAACAGAGTGTGAAGGAACGAACCAGGGTATTGAGTGGTACGATGAAACACAGGTACCATGAGAACAATAATTCGAAAGGTTTCTTGGCGGGAGATTTGGTACTGTTATACAACCCTCACCGGCGGAAAGGTGTTCCATCCAAATTTCGGTGCAGTTGGGAAGGCCCGTACATGGTTGTGAAGAAGATCAGTGATACCATCTACCGCATACAAAGCATTGAGAAACCACGGAGGAGAAGAGTGGTACATTTGGCGATGCTAGCAGCGTTTAGATCGAGAGATTTGTCTGATCGGGACGATCAGACTTAGGTGGAGGGCAGTGTTACGAATATTAGCAAAACTAAGGAGTGCTGCCAGCTCTAAGCCGATGTTAAGCAGTAACGTGAATGCACATCAATAATTCAATCATCATGTATCTACATAAACGAAACAATAACTGCGTCTACATATATGTACCATGTACGTATACGAGCAGCGGAGAGTCAAGGCACAAATACATGCATATATCTGAGATACTCCTATAAGTATGCAATGAGAAAAACTATAAAATTGTGCAATTGTAGTTACAGCTGAGAAGTTTGAGAGCTCATGGACAATGCTAGTAGATTCTAGAAGATGCGAACGAGCAAACCAGAGAGTATAAAAGGCCGCAGATATAGAGGCGCTGGAATTCAGTTTGATTTGAGTTGTCAAGCAGTTTCGATTAAGACGATATCTAACGAGCAATAGCAGTATTATTTTGAAAGTCAGTTTCATTTAAGCTATCAGTTTGGTTATTAAGCTATTCGTTGCACAGTTTGAGTGTTATTGTGAAGTATTTTAATAAAGGCCATTTTTCCATTATTCAATATTGGAGTTATTTATTCAACAGTTTAGCGATACGAACCTAGCAAAAGGGCAAATAAAAGGATTTGCAGTAAAATCGTTACAATATGTATATGTGTATGTAAGTTTAGATGCCACATGTAACAAAATAAAAAACTTCGTATTCGAAAATAGAATTTAATAATTTCTAGTTATATAAATTATAAATTATAATACTTATTTTTGTAAAATTAAGATTTTACAAGTTATTTTAATATTATTATATTTTATTATTAATTATTTATTTAAGTTGAGTCCTTTGAATTTATAGATTCTTAGAGACTATATTATGCAAATGTTTACATTAACTTAATCCTAAGAAAAATAAGATCTTAAACTGTTAATTAAGGCAGCGTAAGGAAAAGTTTAGTCAGCACCTGAGGAGTTAAAAACGTATTCAGCACAAACCCTAGAAATAGGAGCATTTACACCATAAATAGTTCTGGAAAACCCAATTTTTAAGGTTTCAAACTGTCGGAGGTTTCTGCATGGTACATTAAACTGAATTTTATCAAGAATTGATGGACAATCAACGATGCCTGAAATTATGCCAATGACAAATGAGTAAGATAGAATGGAACTTCTATTTTCAAGCGTGTTCAGTGCAATTAAAATGCATCGAGATTCATACGAAGGCATTGGTTCGGAAAGTTTAAGGATCGAAGAGCAAATCGTAAAAAAACTTTCTGAACACGCCCAAGCTGATTAGAGAGGCCAATTTGGTAGGGTCTCCAAATGACAGCCGCATACTCCAACCTCGATCTGACAAAGGCACATATAGTGACTTCATAGTGTATGGGCTAGTGAATGCAGAACAGTTACGACGTATGAACGCAAGTATTTGTATGATCGAGTTATGACATAATTTACATGCGTAGAGAAATAAAATTTAGTGTCAAAATACACTCCTAGGTCTTTGACTTCTTCAAGAAATTGCAATGTATAGCCATCGACACTATAGCAAGTACGAAGGGTATTAACTGATTTTGAAAATGTCACATGAAAGCATTTTTTAATGTTTAACGATAAACGATTTAAACTACACCAGTTTTCAACACTATTAAGGCCTGATTGCAGACGTTCAGAGTCACCAGAACTATCTATAACAGCAAACACTTTTAGATCATCCGCATACAGCAGATATTCCGCAAACGAGAAGCATGAGCCAATATAATTTATAAAAAGTATAAAGAAGAGAGGTTCTATAATGCTACCTTGTGGGACTCCAGAGGATGCAAAAACCGGACTCTAATTTTTGTAAGTATTCATCAACTGGGGATACATTACTTGCAAAGTGGTTCGTATGACGTTCACCCATTGTCTGTAAGTTATTTCCTCAATGAAGCTATCCTCCAAAATTGTTCTTATTTCATCGATCAAATTGTGTTGCCCCAGGGTACTGGGCACATTTTCCGAAAATAACAATTTGTGATGCATTAAGGACATAACATACGTTTTAAACAGTCTTGATAACTTTTTATTGGGTGTACAGACTCAGCAGTTAGATGTTTGATGTTAGGTCCTTCGACTAATATTGACGTTCTTATGTATAGTGCATAACACATACTGAATGAGTACCACTTTAACCTGCTAGAAACACAATGTTTTGGCCTCAAAGTTGCAAATTTTGAAAAACTACACTTAACCGTGGGGTGATTTTTCCTTAAACCTTTGATGAAGTTCGCGTAAGTTTTTATCACAGTAGCCTCTTTTTGCAAGTGAATGCGTTGTTATTAATTTTACGGAGACAAAATCTTTTTTCCGGGACATCACACGACTATTTTCATCGGGTTCATAAAATTGTGTTATTGAATCAATAACTTCACTTTATAATGACGGATGACTGTTGGGATTTGCATCTGCCAGAATTCCTTTTCCTCAGCAATTTTCTTAGCAACAGTTATCATGTGAACTGTAGCAGAGAGAAATAATGTTGAATTTTCCGATGGAGCCAAAAGTTAATAATTCCAAGTTGTTTTGCTCGATCACTGGTGGTAGCGAATGCTTCTTTAAGAGTTTGTAATATTGCTTTCCATATTTTCATCGAAGAAAACGTTATCATCACTGGGTATGCCAAACATTTTTCCTGAAATTGCTTCAGGAAACATTCTGCATTTTTTTAGTTGAATAGCGTTTTTGATGAAACCTTTTTTTTCTAAGCTTTGTTGATTAAACTAGTGCCCGCGAACATTGCTTCTCTGTCTTTCTCCAACAATAAGATGTAGAACATCCGGAGCGTAATTTACGTCGCTATCAGTTTCAGTGAGCACTTCGCTGAAATTATATCATTGATTCTTTCATCTACAGAAAAACAAATAAATGTATGATAAGTACCTAATATTTGACGAATTTAATAATATTGAAGTTAAAATATGGAAAACCATATGTGTACACAATTGTTGATGCATGTAAAATATATAACATTACGTTTTAAGCAGTCTTGATAGCTTTTTATGGCATTTTCATCGAAGGAAAAACGTTATCATCACTGGGTATGCCAACATTTTTCCTGAATTGCTTCAGAAACATTCTGCATTTTTTAGTTGAATAGCGTTTTTGATGAACCTTTTTCTCAAGCCTTTGTTGATTAAACTAGTTCGCCCCGACATTGCTTCTCTGTCTTTCTCCAACAATACAGATGTAGGAACATCCCGGAGCGTAATTCACGTCGCTATCAGTTTCAGTGAGCACTTCGCTGAAATTATATCATCTGATTCTTCATCTAGAAAACAAATAAATGTATGATAAGTACCTAATATTTGACGAATTTTATAATATTGAAGTTAACATATGGAAAACCATATGGTACACAATTTGTTGATGCATATAAATATAACATACGTTTTAAGCAGTCTGATAGCTTTTTATGGCATTTTCATCGAAGAAAACGTTATCATCACTGGGTATGCCAACATTTTTTCCTGAAATTGTCTTTCAGAAACATTTCTGCATTTTTTAGTTGAATAGCGTTTTTGATGACCTTTTTTTCTAAGACTTTGTTGATTAAACTAGTTGCCCCGAACATTGCTTCTCTGTCTTTCTCCAATAATACAGATGTAGAACATCCCGGAGCGCAATTCACGTCGCTATCAGTTTCAGTGAGTACTTCGCTGAAATTAATATCATCTGATTCTTTCATCTGGAAAACACAAATAAATGTATGATAGTAGATATCTAATATGTGACCGAATTTAATAATATTGAAGTTTAAAATATGGAAAACCATATGTGTACACAATTTGTTGATGCATTAAGACATAACATACGTTTTAAACAGTCTGATAGCTTTTTATTGGGTGCACAGACTCAGCAGTTAGATGTTTGATGTTAGGTCCTTCGACTAATAATTTGACGTTCTTATGTATAGTGCAAACACATACTGAATGAGTACCACTTGAACCTGCTAGAACACAATGTTTTGGCCTCAAAGTTGCAATGTCTTACATATGAGTTCCATAAATAGTAAATTTTGTATATTCAATTATAATATGTGCAAGTATATACAAACCTCATTATCTTTGTTGATTTTAGATAGCTTAAGTCGGCACTTGTTGCCAATTCGTTGTTCCATCGCTTTTTTTGTTACAGGAATATCCAGCGTCAATAAGTGTTTTTTTTACTTTTTCAGAGTACCATAGTTTTTGGAGTTTGGGTGTGGAGACAAACCAAATGGATTAAAACATTTAACTTTTGGCATTTTCCTAATAATATTTATTTAAAGCTCGCAATAACAAAACATGCACTTTCTGAATTAAGGAAATGAACGATGTTTCTACATTGAAATAAAATTTAATTCTGTTTTCTATTTACAATCTTACATCTACTTATACTAATTCTGACATAAATAATAATTTCGTAAAACCAGTTACCTGCTAAGTGATTAGTAGGTTTATTTACAAGTACATACATATATGTATGTATGTGTAGTTAAGTTGACCATGCACGCATACACAGGCAGGCGTTGTCTGTATACAATTGTAGCACGTACCTGCTGCAAGTAAATATAAGCAAGTTGCTCGAAGTCAGGTCAGAAAGGAGTTAATATCTTTTGGACCACAAAATTGTCCCACTTAAAATAAAAAGGGGTTTTAGATGAAAGTTCGCATATTATATTAATTTTGGAAAATATTCGTGGGGGAAACAGTATGTAATAATTATTTAAAAAATTCATTTTTTATTCATTATTTTGTTTTCTTTTTTATAATCGAGTATCTTTTTAACGCAGTTATAAAGTAAATATTATTACCTTCAAAATAAAACAAAATGAATAAGATACGACGAGTGGAATCAAGGATATTAGCATTTTGAATGTGGGCAAGTTGGCTACACATCGAATCTGAGCACATGCAGAGATCTGAAAAAAAAATTTCGAGGAAATCCTGATATATGTGCTGGCTTAAATTGCGAAAAGATTCCAACAAATAAATTTGGTGCCTTTTTAAAAAAGTGAAAATTTGTTTTCTACAAATCCCGTATGATTATTATAAATACAGATTATTAATATGGAGTAAACCGAAGATTAAGTGGTCTGATTCTTGCAGATTGGTGTGTGGGTTAAGGGGCTTTATTACCATCTACAAAGCCACGGTAGAGTCGGTAGAGAACAGTCGCACAAGTATATGTACATTTGGCGCCGCATGGTTGGGACGTTGTAATTGCGAATATGGGTGGTTGCACTTAGATACGTCGGTGGAGTTTGGTAGTTGTGTGCAAATAATATCGTTCGTTATGTTTAGGTTGATGGATGTTGGCCTGGTCAGCAAGCGCCTACATGAACCCTCCCAAGGCTGAAGCTCCGGCACTCGCCAGTGCACACACCGTGGTTGCTGACAGGCTTCGCAAGCCCCATCCTGAGAGCTCGGCCAAGAGTCACATAACAGAAAATGGCGCCGAGAAGGGACCTATATACGACTTGGGGTGCACTTTTGAGGACCCTAACCTGTTGAGATCCCTTTACATAGTTCCCTATTGGAACATACTGTCTGTGCGAGTTTAATTTTAGAGGATTTGATTGGATTAAGGAATTGCGAACCTCAGCTATATGCTTAGGGTTTTGACCAATTCAATTATTATCTAATATGTTTTTGTTCAACCGTGGTTATATAGTCATGTGGCAACTCTGATGCTGGAATTGCAGTATTCTAAAGTCTTTACGTCTGACCGCTAATGACAAGTACGCTTTTTTCCTTTCTTTCGAGTTTTTGGAATTTTCTTGCAGTTAATGGCCAAATAATTAATTGGAATTTTGACTAGTATTTCGACTATATGCCCGCTAGCTAAAAATTTTTTATTGAAGTTATCTTTATTTCTTTTATTACGGCCAAGTTTTGAGTGCTGAACTATACCACCATATCGACGAAACTGTTCTTGCTTCCCAGGGCAGTCGGTTCTATGTACCGGAGGGACTGGAGATTTTTCCCGACCAAGCTGAACATATATCCAGTAGATATTACGGGAAAGTCGGACGCGTCCCGGTCGCTGGTCAGGCTTCGTGATATGGGCTATGGGCTTTCTAACTTCGGACAATCTAGCCTTCTTACCAGTTTTCGGCTTTATCCCGACAGAACGACTATTATATGCCGATAACTGCTCCCTATACAACCTTCACCCAGTCATTCCACCGAGAGAGGAGTGGGGAAGAGGAATTATCAGGGCATGGGACCGGTTAACTTGTTCACGGATGGGTCGAAGTTGGACTGAAAGGTTGGTGTCTTTTGTCAAGAGCTAAATATAAGCCGCAAGTTTAAAGTTGGCTGATCACTTCAGTGTATGACAATCGAAAGTTGCTGCAGTTAAGGATGCGGTGGATGAAATGCTATCCCAGTACTACTACGGTTAGCGAATTTAACATCTACTCTGATATTCAAGCGGCTATCAAGGCCTTGAGCTCAACTACCTCGCTTGCGATTGCATCGAATTATTTTTCAATTAAGACTATCTGGGTCCCCGGGCCATAGTGATATCCCGGGTAACTGTCCAAGTGGATCTCTCAGCCCGCATCGGTACAACTGAACCGGATGAAGATTGCTGTAGGGATTTCCACCTGTGGTTTACTCCTCCATAGCTGGGCCTTGAGCCAGCTCAGCAAACGTTGGGCGGACCCATGCCTTGCATAGTATCAAGATCTTTCTGGCCGAAAGTGGATGACAGGAGGGCTGCTGAAATAATTGGGTTCACTTAGGCTCACCTATCAATGGTCATTGTGGTTTTGACAGGGCAACTGTACCACGGGTATCCATGCGGTACGTCTAAATATAATAGAAACTCCATTCTGCTGCAGCTGTATGGAGGATGATGAGTGGAATCACCAGAACTAGGCGAAAGTACTTCTGTCGCGACTCACTTGGAACTCCCGAGGATTTATCCAAAGTTGAGACCGGTATCATTCGGAGCTTTATCGTCGCTACTCAACGATTCTCTAAGTAGCTAGATCTAAGTCACCGTTATTTTTTTGTATGTGGTATCACAAGGGACCTTCGTGTTGTCCAAGTGAGCTTTCCTTATCAGGGCAGCTAAATGAGTTTTAAAAAATTTATTAAAATGTGCTTTTTTGATGGGAGAAATGAAAAATTATCGGTGACTCTCGGACGTTTTAGGGTTATTAATCAAGTTTTTACCGTAGTCGATTATTTTTGCTTGTCGATGAGTGATTCCTGACTTGTTTTAAAACACTGTTAAGTATCATTCATTTGCGAAAAACGGTATTGTGCCATAAAGGTGGACCAGGGGTGACTCTAGAATGTGTTTTGTACGATATGGTATCAAATGAAAGGTGGTAATGAGTATTTAAGAGGGAGTGATCCTTGTTCTATAGATGGACTCCTTTTCGAGATATCGCCATAAAGGTGGACAGGAGTGACTCTAGAATGTGCTTGTACGATATGGTGCAAATGAAGGTGTTAATAAGTATTAAAAGGGATGATCCTTAGTTCGAGATATCACCATAAAGGTGGACCAGGGGGTGACCCTAAACGTTGTTGTAGGATATGGGTATCAAATTAAAGGTAATGATGGTTTAAAAGGAGTGGGCCTTAGTGTATATGTGAAGCGTTCTCGAGATATCGCAAAAGTGGACAGGGGACAGGTTAAAGGTGGACGCCTTTTCGAGATATCGCAATAAAGGTGGACCAGGGGGTGACTTTTAGAATGTGTTTGTCCAATATGGGTATCAAATGAAAGGTGTTAATGGATATTTAAAAGGATGTGGCCTTAGTTCTATAGGTGACGCCTTCGAGATTATCGCATAAAGGTGGACCAGGGGTGACTCTAGAATGCGTTTGTACGATCTGGTATCAAATGAAAGGTGGTAATGGGTATTTTAAAAAGGGAGTGGCCTTAGTTCTATAGGTGGATTACCTTTTCGAGATATCGCAATAAGGGGACCAGGGGGACTCTAGAATGTATTTGTACGATATGGGTATCAAATGAAAGGGGTTAATTGAGTATTTTAAAAGGGAGTGATTCTTAGTTCTATAGGTGGACGCCTTTGAGATATCACCTTAAAGGTGACCGGGGTAACTCTAGAATGCGTTTGTACGATATGGGTATCAAATGAAAAGGTGTAAATGAGTATTTTAAAAGTTGGAGTGATCCTTAGTTCGAGATGGTCGCATAAAGGTGGACCAGGGGTGACTCTTATAACGTGTTTGTAGGATGGGTATCAAATAAAGGCTTAATGAGGGTTTAAAGGGGAGTGGCCCTAGTGTATATGTGAAGGCGTTTTCGAGATATCGACCAAATGTGGATCAGGGTGACCAGAACATCATCTGTCGGGACCGTCATTTATTTATATTGTAATACCACGATTGATTTCGCCCCTGCAGAACTTTCCATTTTCTTTACTGAATATTGTAGGTGTGACACCCCATTTTTACCAAATTACCATGTTTCATCCTTTTTCATATTTGGTATAAAATTATGGCATTTTTAAATTTTTCGTAATTTTCGATATCGAAAAAGTTGAGCGTGGTCATAGTCGGGATTCGGCCATCTTTTACAAAGTGAGTTCAGATAAGTAAGTGAATAAGTTTAGTAGAGATATATCGATTTCTCAAGTTATCGTGTTAATGCGAAGCGGAAGGAGACGGTCGATGTGTATAAAAACTGGGCGTGGCTTCAACCGATTTCGCCCATTTCAAGAAAAATAGGTATCGTCATAGAGTCTATGTCCCTACCAAATTTCACAAGGATTGGTAAATTTTTGTTCGACTTATGCATTAAAAGTATTCTAGACAAATTAATGAAAAAAAGCGGAACCCGCCCATTTGAAAATTTCTTTTTATTTTTTGTATTTTGTTGCACATATCATTACTGGAGTTTGATGTTGACATAATTTACTTATACTGCTAAAGATATTAAATTTTTTGTTAAAATTTACTTAAAAAATAAAGTGGGTGGTCGTTCTATCCGATTTTTGCTAATTTTTATTATAGCGCTACATATAGTAAATATGAGTAACGTTCCTGCCAATCATCATGATATCTTCGACGACTGCGAATTACGCTTGCAAAAACTTTAATTACATTCTTTTAAAAGTGGGCAGTGCCACGCCATTGTCAAAATTTTACTAATTTTCTATTCGCGATAAGTGTCAACTCACCTACCAAGGTCATCGCTTTATCGTCTTTGGTAATGATTATACACTTTTTCGGTCGAAATTTTCGATATCGAAAAAGTGGGCTGGTTATGGTCCGATTTCGTTCATTTTAAATAGCTGATCTGAGATGAGTGCCCAGGAACTACGTACCAAATTCTCAGATACCTCAGATTTACTCAAGTTATCGTGTTTACGGTCTGGGGCGACGGACGGACGTGGCTAATGATTTCTTTTTTCGCCAGATCATGTGCTTGATATATAGAAGTCTATAGCTATCTCGATTAGCTTATGCCGTTACGGTGTGATTACCGTTATGCGAAGAAAATTAATATACTCTGCTCGCTGGTATAACGATGGATTTCGCGCTATAGAATATATAAGAATATATATATTCTCTAACTAAACTAGTCTAAGATGAGCTTAACAACTAATAAAAAAGAGCCTTACTTAAAAATAAGAAACTGCCAAGTTTAAATAAGCAAAGTCAGCAAATCAGAGGTACAGTGTTGTGCAAAACAAAGCAACAATTCAATGCAACGCTAAAAAATTTAAATCAAGGCTATTATCAAAATTCACTAACTTAAGGCAGTTAGTTCAAGTGAGCACAACAACAAAAATGTGTATTTGTCTAGCTAGGGTGTGAAAGACTAAAAAAAACTAGCAATATCTTAAAAAACCTTTTTAAACGGTTTATTTAGCCTGACTTGACTGCAGTCCGCACGGCCGCATGCACAGCCGTTTGTGAACGAATTTGTATTGAAATTAAGTAACTCCGATAAGCTACAAGCTTGAACTTGGATTATGGTTCAGAGACCCGATGACAATGCATTGTAAGAGAAAAATTGCGCTAGTGGCGCACGGCATCGAGATATTCACAAAATCGATTTGTGGTCGATTGGCTCATATTTGGAACACATAATACATCAAGAATAGAATGTGAACTAAGGAAAAAATCCGCGCCAGGTGGCGCGAGGATCGAGATATTCCAAAAATCGTTACTGTGATTCGATTTGGCTCATATTCTGGGAACACGTAATACAAAGAAGAATATAAAGCGACCTCTGAAAAAATAGCTGCTAGGTGGCGCAGGGATCGGATATTCACAAAAATCGCATGTGTGGTCCGATTTGGCTCATATTTGGAACACATAATACATACAAGAATGGAGTGAACTATGGAAAAAACTTGCCGCCAGGTGTGCGCGCGGATCGAGATACTCCCAAAATCGTACTGTGATCCGATTTGGCTCATATTTGGAACACGTAATCCCACAACGAGAACAGAAGCGACCTATGAAAAAAAAGTCGCGCTAGAGTGGCGCAAAGATGAGATATTTGTGAGTTGGAGGAGGGACACACGCATACGTGGCGCAGAGTCGAGTCAAGTCTTGGAAGGGTTATGTATAGAGGACTTAGATTGTAACATATTGTAGGACAGGAGCTGTTGTAATAATGAGTCACTACAATGACTGAAATAGAATAGAGAAATAATAGGTAGTAAATAAAGACTAAAAACTTGAAAATAAAACTAATTAAAAACAATTTTAAGATTAAACGGTTTCATTGAAAAACAGATCTTAAAGGAAGTAATAATAACATTAAAAGCTAGAAAATAATATGTCAGATAGGACCTAGGTACGAGTCACCACACTCACCATCATCAATCTAGCGGCGTTGATCAGACAATTAAATATACAGCGTTGAATATGTACACACAAAACTATTCCTCCTATAAGATAAATGATTCCCCGGAGGAATTTGTGCCATAGGCAGAACAAATTTTTCATCAATAATGGAATCTCACCAATGGCGGCACTGGTACCTTACGAACTTAAATCTTGTTCTCCAAAAGAATTCAAAGAAATAATCGTATGTTAAACCCTACCATTTAGTGAGTGGACTGCCTTTCCAGAGTATCCCCACGGTCGCTTCAAGAAGTTCTGATGCAGCGCAAATTACGCACAGAGAGCGAATTCAAACCGTTTGCTCACTGGTCCTTCCAGCAGTGTGGGGACACTCGATGGGTCTGCGTCAATAGCAGAATCCGACAAAAAATTTTCGTAACAGGAGCTTCATCTTCACACTCGCATAAGCATGGCACAGCCGCGTGTGTTTAGTTCCCTGGAGTTGTGTGATCGCGTCACGTTAAGCTCGTGACAACTCATCCTTCAATCGTCTACGTCGGCAACGCGTGGAGTACGTAAATCTTTTCAAGAACTTTTCTCTCGATACACCCAGAGCGCCTCATCTGTCACGGTCATGTTCTCTGCACCATATAGTAGAACGGTACGATAATGACGTGTAGAGCACGACTTTCGTTTGCCTAGACTGTCTGTAATTTTAATTGCTTCCTAGTTCAAAGTA
>JARSSU010037502.1:0-13428 GCA_029619165.1 Eurosta solidaginis
CACCCCCCCACCCCCCCACTTCCCAAAATATTCGTTGCAAGTCCCAATGCTGCGCTGCTATTATCACCATCGGAAACATCTTCTTAATATCTGCCGTTACCCCATATGCATGCATACGAAAACCCCAAAGCAGGTTAATTAAATCCTTTTGCTACTTGGCCCCGATCATTTGGACATCATTTAATGAAAAACCGGAATCAGTGATACAAGATGCTTCGAATACTACCAGAAATTTCTTCGTAATTGCATGGTGAGGGATATATAGGGTTTGCTTTCCGGTGGAGTGTTGTTGCCAGCTTTAGCCATCCCTTTTCTATATACTCATTTATGAAGCTCTGATAATTTTCTTTCAATATTGGTCCTCGTTTAAATCGATGCTCCAATCGTAAATATCTTTGGAGCGTTGTCACTTGATTGCAGCCAATCGATCCCAGTCGCGTCATAGGGTAATTTCTAGAGTATAGCGCCCCTCCTGTGGTCGAATGTGTGGGTCTCCAAGAAATGGGTTTCGCATTCCTGTTGCTCCGTCGTCCAATTGGAGTCATCACCTGGCAAGCTTTCTACTTCAAAGAAACGTTGTACTAAGTGCTCAAGTTGATACTCATTTTCCATTATATCTACCACTTCTGCTACGTGAATTGCCACAACGCTAGCGTTAGTCGGCATTTCGCCGAGAGAAACCAGCCCCAACGAGTCTCCTGTAATACAAAGCCTGACGCTAATCGACGCATATTTTCCTGCGTCAGTTGAGCCCATATACCCACGCCCAAAAGCATCTGTACTGGTGATGGTTGGTCGAAAGTTGGATCAGCCAAAAACGTTGATATATCGCTGGGCAAATCTTGCTACCGTAATAGTGTTTGAGGCAATAACATTTTGCCTAAAATCGATGGAACCACTAGACAAGTGACAAAGATGCTCAAATCATTCAGGTAAGTGACATAAGATGACCCGATATTGCCTTATTACAGACTTGAGATTGCGCTCCAATAGCTGACGAAACATCAACCTTTGTTCGATGCGTGCAAATTTGATTCTAAGCTACGACATTTTTGCTGATCAAGTTCACTTGTGTGCCAGTGTCACATATGGCACATAGTCTTATAGTCATACCACCCTGCGTTACAAAACGAACCTGAGCAGTAGCCAATAGAGTGGAGCAAGGATTGATAGGTGATGATTGCATTATGACGGGTTTATTCACAGGTCCGCAGAATTCTGATGGAGTAACAGCACTGGAAACCCCGAGGCCATATTCCACTTCGCTTTTGGTTGCTATTGGTCCTTATTGAGACTCGCCTCAACAGTTGCTACCATTAACTCATGCGGAACTTCCCCCTTCGAGTTCGGACCTAACTCGGGCAAATAATGCTATTATGGGGTGCCCTTTCACACCTGGGACAGCGACTAGATTGACAGTTCCGAGCTGTATGTCCTTTTTGCAAGCAATTTTGACATAACCCCAGCTCAAAAATTCGCTTAATTATCTGGACACGACTCATGCGTCCAACTGTAGGGCATCTATGGAATGCATGATCTCCTGAGCAGCTGAGACATGGCTTGTACTTAACCATGGGACGAACTGTTAACTTTGCACGCTGATCCATGACAGGATTGTTTGTGCGCTTCTCACTATACTTACCGACGGCCGGTATGGCTTGGCTTAACAGCCCGCTACCACGACGCTCAACCAAGAGAAAAAATCTTTTGCAAGTTCGGAATTCGATCTGTGGGCCGAAACAATTCCCACTGACTACGTGACACGCTATCTAATCTGGACTCTAGAAGTTCAATATAAACAAGTCGCGTTGTTCCTCAGCTCCCAACTGTCTTGCCACCATTCGCATACTATTTCTAGTAACATCAAGCATATCCCTAATCAAGGCATGTGTAGCCTATGACCATACTGGTAAATCGTACAATAGCTGAGCAATGGGCTGCATGGCACAAATATTCATTATCATATGTAATGCATAATGTTTTCCATGCGTCAACGAAGCTGTTGTCTCGCTTTGGCCAATATCCCAATGCTCTAGCGTCTCTCACACAGCTCTGAAGGCGACGAAGCCATTGCAGATTGGTAGGTGTGGATTTTGAATCACTTCAGCAGTAAATATATCGCGGAACTGAATCCACTCACGATGATTGCCTCGGAACGAGGGAAGTCGATCTGCCAAAGGCACGATGTTGTAGGGGTCGGTTCCATTGTTTTAATTTCTGATACAATTCTGCCTAGACTTTCACGTATATATCTTCGACCTGCTGCTGACGAGCAAGATCATCCGCCTGTTGCACCTCATCGCGCGAGCTGCCTTGCAGCTCCCTACATATACATTCAAATTTTTCCCAAGCCTTAACTAAAATATCGAATCGTATCTTTAAAATTTCCACGTTTATATCATCAGTTGAACCAGAGGCCAATAGTCGGACTGCCGCTGAATTTGCAATGCAGTATAATCTAAATCCAAATGCTTACTCTTGCATCTCCTAATGGCTTGAACATCCATCCGTTGGGAATCTTCTATATCGACTGTTAGGCCCGTTTTTTCTTCCTCTACACTCGTTACGTTATTTCTATCATCACCTAAAAGAAAATTCGAGAAAAATATCAGGCGAAAAGGCTGGATTGACTAGCATTATCCTTGTCCTATAAATCAGTTCCCAGTATTCGATAACTACTTAAGCTAACGTATGTATATAACCTATATATATACGCGCGTACCCAACCCCAGTAAGTCGCAGAAACTACTGTCCGAAATCGCATGCCATCATAGATTAATCTTACTGAAACGTCAGACTAAATTCGCTGAGCCTATGCCACAATTCGCCGATATATTATGCAGAAAGTCGCAGATAAATTCTTGCATAAGTCGCAGTTATATTTGCATTAGCGGTATCGCTTCTTTTTCGAATGGCTTACGAATTTGGCCCTAAATCGCTCTGTATCAAAATGTGTAACTACGATGCAATAGCAACAAAGTCGCTGTCAACCCTTAACATATCATAATCAAGCCTTGAAAAAATACACATGCATATGCATACATACCATTCACTTTTGGAATTTTTTGTATTTTAAATTTACTTCGCATGCAACGTTTTCCTCGTTCCTCGCTCACAGGTAACAATTTAGAACGCTTATTTGAGCTTGGTCCAGGGCCATTTCGCTCTGCCCTTCTCAACGCCTTCGCTGCCATCAATCGCATCATATTTTAAAATTAGTCAGCCTAAAAAAATGCACGAACGTTCGACTTCCAGTTATATATTTTTTCCGTTGCTATTTTTCCAGCAAGTTGACTGTAACTGCTCGATTGACCAAAATGTATTTTAGAAGAAAATGTATTTAACTTTTTTTCAAAAATGAAGAACGACTTTTCTGTTGATTTTTTATTTCTGAATTTTATATCGAGGCTTTTTTGTACAAATTGAAAAATTCCTTTTACAATCTAAACAATGCCTACTATTCTCGTTCCTATAGAGTCACATGCTTTTTGATTTTTGCCATGCTTTAACGGAAGAGGCGCCACTGTGCGTCGTAGCGCGAACAGGCTAAATCATGCACCATGTTCTAAATACTTTATATTTATACTATTAGTTAACATCCAGTTCTTATTAAATACTTTTATAAATTATTATTATTAAGCAACATTAATACACAACAACAAATAATGAAAGGAGATTAAATTGTTAAATGAATTAAAACTAAACGTGTATTGAATTATGCGACGGACATAAAGATCCCTCTTTTCAGATCAGAAGCTGGGAAAGTGTATTGAAATGTTGTCCACGATTTTGCGAACACAAATAATATCAGCGTGTCAAATTTCTACCCAAAACGCATAATTTGTTCACGACACAACACGATTTTTACACTTGTATTCACGGAGCCCTAGCGCTCCAAAAAGTAGCGACGCCAACATTGTGAAATACGGGCAACCGGCAGTTAGTTTGAAAAACACATAATCAGCAGTAAGTAAGAAGAAAACGTATATATTTTACGTGAGTGGCAGCGAGAAGCAAAAATCATGCAACAGGCAGTATACGTATATTTAACCCCTATTATTGAAATCATTCAACTAATAAGTGAAATCAGAAGGTGAATAGTACATTGATCTACGTAACAACTGACTTGTGACAAGCAGTGAAAATTTGTTCAAGGCCGATAATGCAGTCAAAACGAAACGTCAACGAAAAGTAAATAGCAACTTCATGAACGGAGATATCATAGATTAGATCAGGCATCGGTATTTAGTGGCATAATTGTGCACACTGAATTCACACGTATTCTTATTCTCTTTAGTTTAGTAGTCACTGAGCATTTGGCACAGCAACATCAAAAATTTTAAATATAAAGATATTGCATGCGCGAACTTTGGTGGAAAGCAGCGGAGCGTAACAAAATTCTAGTAGGTCACTTTTACACACCAAAAACTTTAACACAATTTTTAACATAATTTAAGCACAGAAATACACTGATTGGAGTTTTAGTGAGTAAAAGTAAAAATTCTGAACACATTAGCTGAATAAAAAGTGTACAAATAATTATTAAATAACAAATACAGACAGTGGTAGTTTAACAAATTCTGCTGTGGTAAGTGGTGAATGTGACCTGCTAGAATTTGTGAAGCTTGCCTCACACGATTTTTCGTCTATGCAATGTCTCTATATTATATCGTTTCTGGCAACATCGATTGTGTGCGTCGCTCGCACTGTTGACGAATGTTATTAGCAAGCAAAGATCGTTTGTTAATTTTTTCAATGCACACAAGCGAAAAATATTTAATGTTGACCAACACTTTTGCGCAAATACAATGTATTTAATTATATAAACCTTTTGCTTCCCATTGTGCGCATTAAAAATATAATAACAAACGATTTTGTCTTGTTGATTGCTAATAAGCGAATGAACCAAGCAAACCGATGTTTCAAGTGATGTGCGCGATTATCGCGATCTCACTAACACATCTGCATTTCCAATTTGCCAATACCTGAATTAGATTGATACGAATCTTTTGTTTACGCTCTCATATTTTCGCTCTCACGAGGGATTTATCTGTGATTGTTGCCAGCAACAACTAGAACATAAATCCCTCTGAATAGCTGAAATGCAAAAAAGCGGTAACCAGAGCAAAAAACGCGCCAAAATAATTATCAAAACTATTTGATTTTGTGATACTGATTGAATTTATGATCCTTCGAAATTTTTTCAATATAATTAATTAAATACCGAATTATATCAGGTAGTTTTAGTAATTTTGCGTTAAATAAAGTGTAGTGTACTGTTATTACATGAAAGTTTTGTGTTTCTGTGGTAAATAGGAACATGCCGAACAAACGAAAATGCGTCATTGGATGTGGGGATGGGCAGCATTTCTTTAAGTTTCCCAATATGGAGAAGGATTAAAAGAGGTAAGTTGAAGTGAAAATTAATTTTAAAAGTAGAAGTTGTGAATTTCCATCAAAATAATCAGTTAAAACAGTTTTAATAATATATAAGATTTAATATTACTTTGTTGCATGCATGGTGTTGATAGATCTAAAGTCGCCAGAGTTCCCGAGTACATTTTTATTGCATTTTGTATAGAAACTAATTCCAATTAGTATTATATTTAATTTGTGCATTTATTTCTGTGCGTTGAGTATATTAGTCAATTAAATATACTAAAATTGCAATTAATGTATATATATTATATAAAGATATTCGGTGCCTAAGTAGTTTTATGAAATATCTCCTACCTACTAAGTAGAAATTTTGTATTTTTAGTCCTTTTCTTCTTTTTCTCAATTGAGTGTAGGAAATATTAGAAATTTCAAAAAGGTGAGTATAACTTTGGTGTTTTGAAACCCGGTACATGAGTGGTCTCATATTGTATTTTGCATGAAGATAATGTAAAGTAAGTAGTATTCAGTGTTACTGCATGTCTATTTCATACTATTGGTTGTAAGTCAGTGCAGTAGCAAATCGAAAAATAAGATGCGACATAATAAAAATAAATAATTCCTTTTAACAATGCGACAATAAAATGTATTAAAAAAAATAATAATAATGCCGTTAGGTTTGCTAACAATAAATATCTATTAGCGTATTCTCTCCCTAAAAACCAACGAAAACCTAGAAAATTTTTCATTTCACTTTAGGTTAGGTTACGTTGAACTGGCCGGTCCATGAGGACCTCACAAAGACTGATTGAGTCCGTAGTGTTACCAGAAGTTTGTTTTAACGACCAAACTGAAAAACCCTATCATAAACCAGGACCTGTGTTATAAAATAACTCCGTCCTCTTGGCAAATACTAGAAGCTTCCTCGGACTTAAGCCATTTACTACTTTACGTGCTCAATCGTTTCCTCCTCCAGCCCGCACTTCCTACATCTGCTATCACTGACAAAGCCTAATTTAAAGGCTTGCGACGCCAGAAGGCAGTGTCTAGTCAGAATACCCGTCATGAGTCTACAGTCCTCTCTTTTTAATGATAGAAGCATCTTGTTAATCTAAGGTTGTAAGACCTACACATAATCTTCGACACTTTACAGCCCGCCTTTCCCGCTTGGTCGATCATGTGCACTTCTCGCCTTCGCTTAATCTCGCCCAGTTTAATTGGGACGTCTACGGAGCAAGCTTCAAGGGATGCGCCGTTTTTAGCTAGTTTGTCCGCTGTTTCTTTCCCATCTATTCCCATATGCCCTGGGACCCAATATAGATTTATGCTTCTCCCTGTCCCATTTCTCTCCAGAGACTGCTTACACTCTAACACGCATTTAGATGCTGTGCTATGCGAGATTGTTGCCTTAATTGCTGCTTGACTGTCAAGACAAACAGTTAACCACGGTGTGCAGTTAGTTATGAGTATTCTCCGTTGCGTTGTATGAAGGTGTGTAGTGATGATTGACTTGTTTACATACATACTGCTTAGTCCCCTCGGCGTAGCGATGATGAGTAGCGCGTAGTGATACTAATATCGTCACAATATTTTCGACATCACCTTCACCTTGGTCTAAACGCCCAAAGAAAACAATTTTAATTTCTCTTCTCACTTCTTTTGTGAATAGAAACTGTAGTGTAAGAGCAACATCTATTACTTTTTGTCGTCTATGAAATGCAGCACACAGCCGACGAAACGCTCTCAGCAATGGTAACCGTTTTCTTGAAGCACTTTTTGTCTTACCTTTAGGTGTCCTTGCTCGATCGAACCAGTGGTGCCGCTGCTGCATTGGGCTCTAGATGCGTGACTGTAGCGTTTTGCCCTCACTACTTCGTCCAACCAAGGTTTCCAGGATGGTTTATTAATTTAGCACTCACATTACACTATAAACACACTCGCGACTTATACATTCGTTTTCAAATAAAATTCGTCACAATTCAACAAAATTTAAATAATGCCAATTTTGTTGGCTGCCGATCGCACTTTGGAAAAACCGCCACGTAATGAGAAGTGTACCACCGTTATGACCGTTTATATCCTACAGTTCCTGTTTTTGGCCTAACTGACTAGTTTGTTGTGTATAGGTAGCTTATTGTATCTAACCGCTGATTTCTCCTACTTTTGCTTAGCAGTCAATACCCACACATACGCATAGTTAGTACAGTTTAGAACTGCTATTGCTTTCTTCGCTTATGATTCAGCTGTATGTTGCGTGGCGTCCGAATGAGATACACCACTCGCATAAATTATATGATCACCATGTTCTTGCTTCAGCCGTATGTTGCTGTGGTGACATCGAATGGATACACCACTCGCATATTATATGATCTATGTTGGTTGCTCAGCTACATGGTTCAGTGGTGGCGTCGAATGAGATACACCCACCGGCACGTGTAAAATGATTGGTAAGTATATGTATGATCAACTCATTGTAGAATCAGCATATATCTAAACTAAGCACAAGCGCATACGAGTCATCCGGCATGAGAGGCAGACACGAACAAACACGAGTTATTCAGTAAGAGTCTTCTTGCAAACGTCGCACAGTGGCGCCTTTTGAGTTTTTCTTTTGCAAAAATTATAACTTTTGAAACCAATGAAGGTATTTTAAAAATTAAAATGCAAATTGGATACTTCATTGTAGATGTCGTATTTGTTATTAAGTTCAAAACTTTTCCATCGAACAATTGTTAGAATAAAATCATGCTTTATTTTAATGACATCCCTCTTCAATTTCAATTACTGTTGGTTCTAATTTGTCAATTTGATTTTTTATATCACTCACTGTAGCTTTATGAGTTCCGAAGACTCCTTCTCGTATTAAATAATATCGGGCGGCACAATATAGTTGATGCCGGACGTGAATTTTCCAATATTCTGAAGCTTCATCTTTTAGTCGTATTGAACAATAGAAGCCATAAACATATTACTATCTGTAGTGTTTCATCGTCTACATTTATCTTTGTTTATATGCGCTTCGTACTGATGATCCATCACATCCCCACTTAGTTATCAATGCTAGCTCTTTGGCAGTGATTTCAACTTTCCTTCAGTAAAACTTGAAGGAGTCGTGTAGACGTATGATCCATTAAGTTTTGTAGATCAATTTCAGCGGATACTTCGGTCATTTTGGACTTGGAGGAACTGCTTCTTTCTGGCTTGGGTAATTTTTTGTATCAGGTAAAAATCGGCATTACGTTGCAATAATGACTTACGCAATATAATATATTTTTTCTTCGATAAGCCGAGATCTATAAACAGCGCCAAAGCTTCTTCGGGAGTGCATTTCCTAGGTAGCGCATTGGTGGTGTGGGAATGCTGTTTTTGATCCTCATCAGTCGCACTGACTTGCTACCGCAAATGCTTTGTTATATGAGAGTTCGCGTTTTCTTCATCTTTTTATATTTAATAGCCAGTACTTCTGAAGCATGAGTCGGGGCCATAGCTTTTGTGGTATCAGACAGCTTCCTTTTCCTTGTGTAGGTAGAAACACTCTTCTATGGGTTTTGTTGGTCTCCCTCTAGTCGGATTGGTTGACGTGCTAGGCGTTTCTTCGTCCAAAAAGTTTTGTCAGCTAGCCACTTTTCATGCTTACTTAGAAATTTTTAATTGTACGATAGACGTCCTTCCATTTTCTTTCTATCATAATGTATTGTAAACAAATTTTTTCTTCCAGGCCTTCCTTTTCTTTAATGCTTGTTTCACTCGCTAATTCTTTCATAATAGCCTCAACGAAGTCCCGTCTTGACTTTGTAGATTTAAACACCGCAATAGTTTCGAGTTTTCTAGATACATATTAGAATTGTCTTCGAGTGTATCTGACTAATATTAAACTGTGAACTATATTTAAAAATACTATTCACTTTATTTAAGTAAACAGAATACTTAGTTCCTTAATCTCCATAAGACGAATGATAATGTGCATTTTATGATGGATAGCTCTATATACCTACTCAAATTATTAAAATGAATTTCAGGTATACAATTCGTAACTAAAAAAATGTATGTTGTTAACAATTTCCATAACAAAAACGACCTTACGGCCGTACTGAATTATATATACCTGCTCAGGCGCGTATTTATGCCCGAGGTTGTTTTACTTTATTTGATGTAAAAAGTGAAGTTGCAGCTGGACGCAGGTAGACTTTATGAATTTAGGTAACTGAATATTTCACAAATAACTACTGTTAATTTGACGGAGCACATATTTTAACATTTTTTTGTTTTTTCCATCAGAATTTTAAAAGGGCCTAAAATAGGCATTTCGAAAAACAGGTATATCCGCCAACTTTTACCACTATTTTTCTTTGTTTCATCCTAAATGAAATTATCTTTAATTTCTATACAGGAAAACGACAACCGGCCGCCCTATTTACTCACAAAACCATTTTAAATACAACGAAAATGGAGAAAAATTTCAAATTTTTCCCAATGTTGAAAATTTGTCAACTTTGAGCGGCTCTATCTGGGTAAACTATAATTTCTGTGAAAAAACAGTTGTATATTCTTGATCCCTGGAAAATTCTCTATTAGAAACATGTATTAGATTTAGCGAACGCTTTCATGCTGTATTTTAGAAGAAAATGTATTTTACTTTTTCTCAAAAATGAAGAACGACTTTTCTCTTGAACTGATTTTTTATTTCTGAATTTTATATCGAGGCTTTTTGTACAAATTGAAAAATTCCTTTTACAATCTAAACAATGCCTACTATTCTCGTTCCTATAGAGTCATATCACTTGAACATACTCCGGCCTTGAGACTCGACCGTTCTCGAGCTCAACAGGTTCTACTGGTAAAACACAAAGCTTCTGAACAGGGCGACTGATGTGTGCAGATAGTTACGTTGCGCACCAACCCATCGGTGCCTGGATGTAATTTTGTTACTCCCATAGTGTCGGTGGCGTAGATTCGTTTTTGATGCCTACCTTAAGATTTTGTCTCGCCTTTCGCCATTTTGGACGTTGTTGAAGTTCATGTAGATAGCTATTACTCCATAACTTCCAAATCTCTGAGTGATGAGCTGGCGAGATTGCCAATAGCTAAGGCGATTCTCCGGCCGTTCCACTGGAATTTGCTCTCCTAAAGCAGGAACCAATGCTTCTCCAATGAGTAGATGTCCAGGTGTAAGGGGATTCAAGTCTCGAGGGTCAGCACTCTGGGCACATAATGGACGTGAGTTCAGGACTGCACTCAATGTCTGCCAATAATGTCTGTATCGCTGCTATTGTCAATAGTCGAGCGTCCATAACACGCTGCAAATGATGTTTCACCGACTTAACAGCCGCCTCCCACAAAACTCCCTGATGTGGATCAGATGGAGTAATAAAATGCCATTCAGTTTGTCGCGCCGATAGCGATTCAAACATATCCGAGTCTTTCCAAGTCTTCAACATGCGACCTAGCTCTCGCTCAGCTCCTACGAAATTTGTTCCATTATAGCTCCATAGATGAAGACAATGGCCATAGCGTGAGGTGAAGCGAATAAATGCCATTAAGAAGGCGTTGGTTGTTAGTCTGAAACAAACTCTAAATGCACCGCCTTGGAAACCATGCACACGAATACAGCGATATAACCCTTTATAGCCGCATTGCCTCTTCGACGATCAGGACGTACTTGTATGGGTCCTGCATAATCCACGCCAGAATGCAGAAATGGGCGGGCTGGACGAACTCTACAAGCTGGAAGATTTCCCATCATTTGTTCACTCAGCTTTGCCCTCAGTCTTTCAACATCATACAATTCTTAACCAATGACCTAGCTAATGTTCGTATACCGATTATCCAATAATTGCGTCTTAAAGTCGATATCAGCTGCTGTGCTCCGCAATGCCGCAGTTTCAAATGCGTCGACCGAGCTATAAGATAAGCCAATCTTCCCTTGCCTGATAGTATCGCTGGATTGCGCTCGCATGTCAGGTAAATCTGCTTCCTGTAACCGCCCACTCATGCGAATATACCATTTTGGATAAAAGGAGCCAGCACTATAATTGCATCCGACAGTCGAATAGCCTCAGCTGAATTCTTACCGTGAACGGATCTATTGAGTTTTCGGATATCGTCCTCGAAATGATCCCATTGCTCTTGCTTAATCCAGAAGGCTAATGAGTGATCTAGTTCCTTCACGCTTAAATGTTGCTTACGTCTATCTGCTAATGATGTCCGACAATTTTTAGTAAATCTTAATATCCATGCCGTCACTCTTATTAAACGAGTAATAGACGAATATCGATATAACAATAATTCTTCTTTATAAATAATGTGCCGACATGAGCCGCAATCGACTCTTCACCGTTCCGCCCTTCTGTTGCTTGTAACCTATTTTCTCGGTCTACCTTTACTTGGCGGCATTCCTTGTTCACTTCTATTTCGACCTTTTCGTGGTTGCCTTCTGGAAGCTTCGGCCATATGCTTTTTGGGAGACGAAGAAACTCTGGCCCATTCCACCACAGCTGAGAAGCGATTAACTCATCCATCGCCATTCCTCTAGAAACCATATCAGCTGGGTTGCTGTCAGTTGGAACATATCTCCACTCGTGATTGTTTGTATTTTTATTTATCTGTCGTACCCTATTAGCCACAAATTGTTTAAGGCTACCGCTGTCTCGTCTTAACCAGTATAGAACTACCATGGAGTCCGACCAACAATTAATCGAGCTGATTATGATTCGGTGATGACCCTCACAAATAGACAATACGCGCTGCATTAGCTCACTGAGCAGCGTTGCCGCCCGCAGCTCAAGCCGTGGTATGGTCTCCTTTCGTAAGGGTGCTACTCTCGATTTCGCTAGCAATACATTGGATGTAACTACTCCCTTGTATTGTATTACAGCATATATAGCTGCATCCGAAAAGCCATGCAAAGCCAAATCATATTGTCGTGCGTATCCTATCCAGCGCGGTATGCGAAGGCTTCTGAACTGGTTTATTTGAGAAAAAATACCCTGCCATTCGATCCTTAGCATTTCAGGTAAAATTGTATCCCAACCTAATTTC
Source organism: Eurosta solidaginis (assembly GCA_029619165.1). NCBI lineage: Eukaryota > Metazoa > Arthropoda > Insecta > Diptera > Tephritidae > Eurosta > Eurosta solidaginis. Next base: position 12,415 of record JARSSU010037502.1, read on the forward strand.
TCCTGCCAAATTCTTTGAAGTAAAATCTTTGCTTTGATTATAAATGGTGACGCCAAACCATCCGGGTCATACATTCGAGCGGTGATACTTAAAGCCATTCGCTTAGTCCAACAAGCTGGATCCACATCTGGCAGTGATTTCACAGTGAAAGTTAACTCAACCGTTGAAGGAATCCCTTAAGGACCAACACTGATGCTTCCATATGCGCATTCAGCCATTCACCGTCAACTTCAAATTGCGAACTAATGGAATGTAAAAGATCTTCCGAGTTAGACTGCCATTTAGTAAGCTCGAAACCTCCCGCCGCTAAAAGCTGTTTCAGCTGCTGGTATAAGAGCAAAAATTCCTCCTCCGTATCAGCTCCGACCAAACAATTGTCCATATAAAAGTTATGCAATACAGCGTATGCACCTAAAGGCCACCTATGTACGTTATCTTTAGCACATTGCTGCATCTCTCTGACGGCACAAAAGGGCGCTGATGCCATCCCGAATGTCACTCTAGTGAGCCAATATTCAGCTATCTCTCCTGTATCATTCCTCCAAAATATTCGTTGCAAGTCCCAATGCTGCGCTGCTATTATCACCATCGGAAACATCTTCTTAATATCTGCCGTTACCCCATATGCATGCATACGAAAACCCCAAAGCAGGTTAATTAAATCCTTTTGCTACTTGGCCCCGATCATTTGGACATCATTTAATGAAAAACCGGAATCAGTGATACAAGATGCTTCGAATACTACCAGAAATTTCTTCGTAATTGCATGGTGAGGGATATAATAGGGTTTGCTTTCCGGTGGAGTTGTTGCCAGCTTTAGCCATCCCTTTTCTATATACTCATTTATGAAGCTCTGATAATTTTCTTCGATATTGGTCCTCCTGTTTAAATCGATTAGCTCCATCGTATATATTGTTTATGGTAACGCATCTACAGTGGACTCGAGGAAGGTAAGGCGGTCGGCATGATGTCGGTGGTGCACAGTGGCTGAGTGCATTGTCGGCTGGGGCGGGT
>JARSSU010037503.1:0-14973 GCA_029619165.1 Eurosta solidaginis
AAAGGCGTCCACCTATACGACTACCACCACTCCCTTTTAAAAACCCTCATTAATACCTTTAATTTTATACCCATATCGTACAAACACATTCTAGAGTCACCCCTGGTCCACCTTTATGGCGATATTTCGAAACGGCATCCACCTATAGAACTAAGGCCCACTCCCTTTTAAAATACTCATTAACACCATTTGTTTGATGCCCGTATTGTACAAACAAATTCTAGGGTCACCCCTGGTCCACCTTTGTGGCGATATCTCGAAACGGCGTCCACCTATGGAACTAAGGATTACTCTCTTTTAAAATACTCATTAACACCCTGTTCATTTGATACCCATATCGTACAAACGCATTCTAGAGTCAACCCTGATCCACCTTTATGGCTATATCCCTAAATGGCGTCCACCTATAGAACTGTGGCCCACTCCTCATAAAATACTCTTTAATGCCTTTCATTTGATACACATTCCAGGATTTCCCTCGGTTCATTTTCCTACATGGTTATTTTCCCTTATGTTGTCCACCATATCTCTCAACTGAGTATTAATGTTCGGTTACACCCGAACTTAACCTTCCTTACTTGTTTTCTAGTTAGTATTGATTTCTCCACTAGCAGGTGTGTATAAATTTTGATTCAACTCGCATATATGTAAGCACAAATGTGGTTTGCTTTGTCTAAAATTTTCTTTTAATACATATTTTTTTTTAGTATATTTTTTAATATTTGTCTTAAATGTTTGAATTATTAGACAAATTATTTGAGTTTTCAGTCCATGGCAGATTTATCAGATATTACATAACTTCGAATGTCCTGAATTTTACGCCACAATAGGCAATTCAATTTGAAAGGAAAGATGGTTACAAATAATTTCACATCATCAATCGTTTTTGAAGTCGATGCAAAGGTTTTCAAAAGATTCGAGCAGCCTTAGTACACGCTGACCCCATTCTTTCAAGTTAGTTAAATAAAGTTTTTAGGTCAAACTTACAAAGTTTATCATATAAAATTTTAGCATTGTAGCTTTATAAATGACGGAAATAGTAAGTATTGGATTATCACAGAACTATGTATATTCCATTTTGAAATTATATTTCTGTTTTACAGGAGTATTAGTCGCGGTCAGAAGAAGTAGTGTGTTGAATTTCATCGTCAGTTCAACCTAACCTACCCCTCGACAAATAGGCTGACGGACAGATCAATGAATGGCTAAGCAATACTAACATAAATTTTTTTTGGTTGAGACTACAGATTTTTTCGGTTGACTTGAATAGTATGTAAAAAAATCGCTGGGGGCTACCACCGATCAAAGCGATAGTGGCTACCGAAAAAATCGGATTTTGTTCGTTCCAATGATGTATGTATTTATATAAATAATAAGTAACTCAGTGAGAAGGCAACACAAATTACATTCCCCCTGGATCAGCAAATCGGGAAGGCCCACATTCTTAGGTTTCGGTCGCCCTTAAAGAATTAATGCTTGTTAATTGTGGATGCAACTGATGCGAATTTCGTACACAACTTTCTGAATTAGCCTGGTATCAGGATTACAGTTTAGACGGGAATGCATATAAAAAGTAATAGATTTAACATAACAGCAATGAGCAAAAATTATAAATCGAAAAAAGGCACTATAACATTTGATTGACAGGCAAAATATTTCGTTAACCATAGGACATCCAGCCGAGGGTATGTCATCTATAAATATAAATTTCTTAAACGATGCGCAATCACATTTTATACATTCATGGCGGATCCAGAGAGGCAATTGGGAGAGGGGGTTACCTTCTCGAAAAAAAATTCGATTTTTTTTTGTAGCACTATCGTTTTAATCGGTTGTAGCGCCTAGCGATTTGTTTTATATCCTACTTAAGTAATGCGAAAATCGGTAGTCTCAACCGAAAAAAAGTTTATGTTAGCATTGCTCATCCATTCATCGGTCTATTTATCAGCCTATTTGTCTGTGAGGTCATCATCACCCGTTTTTTGTAATAACTGTCATATAAAAAAATTTATTATAATGAAATTCAATACACAGTCTCCTGACCGCGACTAATACTCCTGTAAGAAATATTATTTATTTTAAAATGATAATTCAATACTTTACGAGATATTTCCCTCATTTATAAGGCTACACTGCTAAAAATTTATATGATCAGCTTCGTAATGTGGACTTAAAGATTGTATTGACTTTCTTGAAAAAAGTGCGTGGCGACTCCTAATAAGGAAACTCGAATATTTTGAAAATCTCTGCTATAACCATCTTTTATTTTCAAAATAGAATTGCCCTGGACAATAATCACAAAGTCGGTTGATTACCGCGCCCACTTTCTATATAAAAATGAAAAATGCACATACAAATTCGAGGTCTGTAGACTCTATCTTCTCTTTCCATGTATTTGACGATGAAAAAATGTACATTGTTCATAAAAATACATTTACACAGCAATTCCAGATAATATTAAAGGAGTGAGGACGTTCGACTTTGCTGTTTCCAGAAATGCATATTTTCATATCCAGCTCAAAGTTCAAAGATTTAAAGATCCAAAGATTCATGGCTGTCACCCTATCAAAAAATATGGTATAGACTATAGGAAAAATTTTAAATATTACGTTCGACGAAAGATGGAAGGTTTCAAACCAGGGCGATCTAGTAACCAATGTTCAGGGAGTGCTCAAATTCTAGAGGGAAGTCGTCAACGTCTTCTTAAAGTGGAGGCAGGGTTGAAGCACCCAGCGATATTGATAATGTTCCACACGATCTTCACAATAATTGCTACTGGAGCATTCCTCGGTTGGTACGGGACAAATCGTAAACATTTTTTTCATTTTTAGGCCTTAACTATAGAAAACTATAATCTTTTCAGACAAAGTTTTTAGTGCATTAGCATTGTAGGGTACATGTGAAAATAAAAATAGAAACCTCCTCTTGAGATATTTTATATGTGTATGAAAAGTCGCAAAAAAGCATCCGTTTGTACGGGAAAACCAGTCAGTCAGGTGGAACTTCAGCGAAGCTATTAATATTAAAGAAAAGAAAGACAAATACTACATTGGTAGTAGTTGTATCAAGGTTTGTTAAAATTACAAACAAAATTTAAATACATTTATTCTAATTGATTTTACGAGACACATGTGCAATTCACTTTTCAAATTTAAATTTTCCCTATACTATGTATCGTAGCGTGTTTCACTACCTCAAAAAATCATGGTTCGAGCACCGGACAAAGCAACTTCAAAAGTTAGAATCAAGTTTTTCCAATAAGAAAACTTTTTTAAGCGGAATCGCTCTCGGCAGTAATTTCGAGTGTATTTCTGCCATGGAAAATTTCTCAGTGAAAATTCATCTGCCTTGGAAATGACGTTCGGGGTCGGCATAAAAGATATGGGAACAGTCCCGCCAATTTGTCAGCTAATTAATATCAAGGAATAAAAATATGGTTGCTAATGAATCTTTGAGAATTATTTAATTTTTCTATACGCAATTTTTTTAACTTGTTTTTTCTACACTAATTTAAATTATTCCTCCTTGGTACGTTGAGGTGTGATACATTTAAAATTATTAGCATTGAAAATTAACATGGACAGACTTTGTCATTGTACTTTTAAGCCAGATTTTTATTCGCCAAACGTAAGCAAAGTACGTTTACGCGTTAGGGGTCGTCCAATGTGCCAAATGAGAAATAAACACTCAAAAAAAAACTGCCTCAGAAGATAAACAATGGAAAGATACTCCCCCAGTTCCCCCGTCTCTCCGTGGATCCGCCACTGCATACATCGAACACTCCCCGCCTCCTCTTGACAATTTTAACATCCGACGAGATCGTTTTTACGTTTGCAACTCAGCCTTTTCAAAAATGATGAACGTTTTCATAAATGTTGCATATTTCAGATAATTTTGTCAATTCTGTGCAGTCAGTTGTCACTTGTCAAGAGTTCGTGCGAATAAGTCAAAATTAGCTCGTTTGCTGAGACTTTGGAATGCAAATGTTTAGTATGTCACAATGATACAGCGCGTCAGATATTTTAAAAACATTTTATTTCATTTTCAATGTTAGAAAATGTGCAGTAGAGAGCCATACAGTCCTAGTGATCCGTATTTATTTTATTTAGAAAAAAAAACAAAGAATACAGGCACACAAATTTGTACATATTAAATAATGCTTGCACGCTGCATGTACATTTAATTACCTTTTCTTTAATATGCTCGCAATATTTTCAATGTGTTTTTGGTAATTTTTTATAAAAATATAATTCATTCTATAACATCAGTTATATAAATAAACTTTACCACTATACGCTGAGTTCGCCAAAGTTTTCAAATTTCAAAAAGTTTGCACACATATTTCAACGTATGCATATAGTGCTTTCAATTTTAATATAATAATGTGCAAACCCAAACTGCTGAAATTTTCCATAGGTTTTAATAATTTTATTTTTAACGACTGTGTTTAAAATTTCTTGCATACTATAAAGAAGTGCCCATTGTATGAAAAAAACAAAAAACTCAAATGCTTTTGCAAGAAAAAAATAGGGGGACTCATGTAACCGTATAAATGCCTTATAAAGTGTGTAAACGTATAAATTTATCTAGTGCGTAAACGAACTGTCAAATTTTGTATGAAAAATCATTTACACAATTTGTGTAAATTTATGCGCACATTTCATTGTGTAAACGCGGTAAACTCAAAGGAATGCAACCTTGCAGACATTACAGCAGGCATTTTAATCAGAAATCTCCAACATCAGCAAGTAAAGGCGTTTTAGTTTTGAGTTTTCACTTAATCTTGGCATTTTTTAATTTGTATAACAATCAAAAAATTTTGTTTGGCAATAATACAGCTGATAAACAATCAAGTTTATCAAGAGTATTAGTAGGTGCGTTCATATAACCGCGTGTGTAAATTTATATAATTTTACACCTTATAAGTTTATATGCTTTCATGAGTCCCCCTAATATAAAAAATCAGCAAAAATTACCAAAAGTTTGGAGTTCGCGCATTCTTTTAATAAAATTCGGTGAATTATAAGTGCTACTTGATAATTCCCAAAAAAAAATAAACGGAATTAAAAGTTTTGCAATATTTTTTGTTTTCGTAAGATGTTACAAATCTCAGAAATGCAGCTATTACTTAAAAAAACTCCCGACATTTTCGGCACTTAAAAAGTCCGCGATCACGGGTTAGCATCAGCGGTACGTACGTATAATATAGTAAGTGCTCACCAGGGTTAGAACTACACTAGAGTAAAATCGTAGTCATTGTGAATTCATACAAGTGGCGAATGTTTGGCAAAAACGTTCACAATAGTAAACAGCCTCGATCACCTGTTCGATACTTAAATTATTTGCTCAATAGTGTTTTTCAAAAATTTTTGTAGACGACTGGTTTATTGCATTAGTTACATATTATAAAATGTTTTGCTTAACTGGCTGCTCAGATTTATCTGTAACTAGATTTTAGAAATGAATAGAAATATGTAGTCTGATTTTCAGTATACACATTTAAAAGAAAAGCTGATTTGAGACACAAATGGGCAATTCATGGCAGTTCATTAATAACCGCGAGCAAAAGCAAACCTATCTTCCATTCTCTGGCCATTCGCGCCATTCTCCTGTCAGCTATTATTTGACAGGTAGGTATGGCAATGGAAGAATAGAAAGATTTTTCCCTTGTATGATCGTAGTAAATAACCAAAAACGTCATAGTAAAATAAAATTTCCGTAGTAGTTCTCTCAATATAAAATTAAAAAATTATCAATCATTTTGTAAACCGAAAAGTAAGTGACAAGGTTCGAAGGTGGGTGGTTGGGTTGAAGTGGCCTCTCCGTGAGGACCTCACTTAGACTGATGAGTCCGTACTGTTACCAGAAGTTAGCTCCACGACCAACTAAAAACCCTCTTGAAAAACAGCACACATTTTATAAAAATAACTCTTCCCCTTGGCAAATACTAGAAGCTTCTAGAGCCCGGTGGTTCCTCCGCCATGGGCCATATAGCAGGATGCCAAGATAAATGCCTGGTTATTCTTCCGCTCGACGGACGCCATTATGAGGTCCTCAGTAGCGTATTTATGGCGCATATGTATAATGATTGTAGGATCTTTCTTGCCATTATTGCGGACCTGATCCACCTATCGGGTTTTCGAGAGCCATGGCTTCTGTATCACTGCCAAGTAAAATCTGCTCTCAAGATCAGGAAGTATTCAGCAAACTTTGCCTCTTTATTTTGCCGCCCAAGATTCTTCTTCGCGAGCTGGGAGTTAAACTTCAATGTTTTTTGTTTGAGCAGCCAGTATCAAAAATGGCGTACATGAATGTGGGTAATGAAAAATATTAATATAATTACGGGTAACTTTCTTAAGGTGGGACACTGGAAAATCCGTAGGCCTCCAATTTTCGTTGGAAATGCGCTATTTCGACAGACTCTGTTGCAGTATATTTATATGCTAGCAACCCGTGTGCGACGATGCTCGCAAAACGGATGTTTATTGTTGTACAAACTAATAACAAATTATACGTGAGGTATGTTATTAATATTAGAAAAGAGAATTACTCTAAATATACATATGTGGTATTTATTTAATTCTATAACTTAAAGTACTTCCGAATACACAACATTTTTAGTTTTTATTATCTGAAGGTACAGTATAGTTTGATTCTGAGGGTTCCCAGTTCACGATATTGCAACATACAAGCCCAGGGTGAAGCATCTGCACGCAATCAATACCACTTGTGGAAAGTTTGGCCTTGTGATTTGTTGATTGTGACCGCAAGGAACCTTCACAGGAAAACGTTTATTTGTATGAGTTTAGAGGGGATTCCCTATTGCTTTAATGTATGAAAACATTTATTTGAAGAACTTGTTAACTTATAATTTATTTATATTAGGGAAAATTTAAACAACGTGACATCAATACGGACAAAGCGGCAGCTGTTTTCGATTATACCTTGTACATCTCTTCAAAGCCTTTTCTCCCGGGAGTGGAATTTGAACCGCACTCCTACGATGTTAAAGTGTTACAAACACATTCAGCCACGTCATGCTTATTGTTGTAAACCCTATCCCAATTGCCTTCTTTTACCACATGATGACATACGAAGTATGTCCAGTGCATAAAGAAAATATGCAAAAGATGGCAATTGGGATAGGTTTACATCAACTAGGCTTGGTAATCTGTGTATCAACTACGGCATGACGTGTGCTGAAAGCGTTTGTAACATTTCAACCATCGTAGGAGTGCGGTTTCAAATCCCACTCCCGAGAAAAGGCTTGTGAAGAGATTTACTAGGTATAATCGAAACAGCTGTCGCCTTGTCCGTCTTGATGTCACGTTTGTCTTAAACTAAACATATAATAAATACTCAGCATTTGACGGCTGAACAACACAAAAGACATCTTAAATGCAATAACTTTCGTAGCCTTGTGGCAGGCGAATGCCGAAGACGATGCCATATCAGCTATGGCATATTATTTCAATGGCCATCGTTTTCAATCAGACATGTAGTTCTCTTCAAGCGGCTTGAAAAGTTGGGAAAACTATACCATTTACAGTCCTCAAGATTTCAAAAGAGTATGACCTCGATATTGTGAAGAATATAAACGTATTAAAAACATTCTGTTTGATTGGTGTACATTGTAAACTCTACCAGCGCCGAATCCTTTTTAAATCCTGGGTTACTTCACTAATATTGCGCGCTTCCTCTGAAAAATTTGTTATTGCTCTAACGTTAATAAGACGGTACTTCACGATAAAGAAGTGTTTTCGCAAAGAGAATCGTAGCGTATGTTCAAACATTCCATCAAAGTAGTTTTAGGAGGATTTTTTCCAGAACTCGGTGTAAATTATCATCCGAGAGTACACTCGTTGCCCATTCGCTAATGCACTGCTAGTGTACAGCAGTTGATATCGTTCATGGGTGGGAAAATCACGCCGGCGAATCTACTCTGGAAGTGCTTATATAACGACCGTTCAGTGATATTTTTGAATCCATCCGAGTATTTTGAAAAGAAAATGTAGCTTGATCTGTGCTATATTAACATATTTTGCAACATGCTATGTATCGCTTTAACGGACGCAGTATTCAACGTTTATATGTGCCGAGAATACATCGCAGAGTACAGGGACAATAGGAGCACTCGTCTATTGGCTTATCCATCCTGGTCATAGTCCACGTACATCAGGTCGGCAGTATTACATGCCGTTTTCAGACACCGTCTACGTATGTTGGGTAGCCATCTTCGCCATAGACTGCTTCTCAGCGCTATAATTGCGGGAAATGCTTTCTTCACACACTTACCATCTGCCATGCATGGGGAAATATATATATGTTGTCCACATGGTCCCCAATTTGTATCATATTTTTGCACACAAATTCGTACAGGAGTGGGTCATCGCGTGGCTGGGTATTTGAGCACATAATGCTATCTATTCGTGTGGATTAATTTTCGTCTGCAGCCAAGCCATAGATGACAATGCGGTAACCCACGTTTTTTCTACTGAGACCATGTGCGCATCCCTAACTTCTCCAATATATGCACTTTTGGGTAAAATAACACTTAGCTTCTCATTTTTAAACGGTTTTAATTAGTCTTGACTTGACAGACGGCTGGCCGCACGATTTTGTAATATGAAATTTAAGTAACTTCCCGATAGCTACAAGCTTGAACTTGTGAATATAGTTCAGCAACCTGATGACAATGCAATAATAAGAAAAAAACTCCGATAGTGGCGCATGGATCGAAATATTTCAATAAATCGTGTGTGGTTCGAGTTTGGTGTCATATTATATGTGAGACGTAGGATTTTTTTTCTTCTATCACTTTCTATATTATAGAGTGGACTACTACTTTACTATTTTCTCTTCCTTTCTCCTTCTATTTCCTATTCCTTATTCCCTAGGTATCGACCCAGATCGTGACCGCACCTGAGCCCGTACCGAGTGAAATGGTTTTGCTGCGTTGCCGGAAATAATCTTTTCGGACATTCACACTCTATTGTAAGTGTCACGTGTAAGGGATGTAGCATCAGACAGCTTCTTCTGAGCTAGACCACAAAACCCCACGTCCTCGTAACTTTTACAAATCTTTGTGCGGCTCCTTGCTGTTCACGCCAAGGGCGTCCTCGTATTCTGCGCACGCCACCACTCAGTGCAATATAATCTAATTGTTCCCGCATCGGCCGCAGGACAGTGTCTGGACCGTCAAGGTATATCTGTCCCGGTCAGGTGATGTGAATTAGAAATCATCAACATCTACATCCCTCCTGTCACCTCTTGCACCTGCGTGAGCGCAGACTAGTAAACTGCGTCAACTGGCGACCGATGGTACATTGACATCCGACCACCTGCCCATACTCCTTTCCTCGAGCGATCTGCTGACTTCATAGCCACCAATAAACGAACTTTCATCAATTTTAAGAAACCATCTAACAGCAGTGCGCCAGACGGCACAGCCTCCACCTTAGTCCTCCCCGAAAAATGGAAAATAGCAAGGTGGTCCCGCTACTAGCCTGGGAAACCAGCTAACATAGAGATTCTTATCATCCGATTTCTCTCCTATCGCCAGTAGCCAAGACACTTGAAGACATTCTGCTTCCCTATTTCACTGCAAATTTGCGTCTTGCTAACCATCAGCATGGCTTTCGAATCTACATAGCACTACACACTGCGCTAACGCTATTAACACGCAAATAATGGCGGATTAAATACCACACCCATAAGACAGTACTCGTTGCGCAAGACCTGTCAAAAGCATTTGATACGCTCACCATGACATGTTACTGCAAGACCTGGAAGGGTCCTCTCTTCCCCAAAATCTCAAAAGGTGAACAGAAAATTGTCTGTCTGGTCGACAAGTATCGGTGCAATTCAGGAACATAAATCTTAACCAAAAGAATTAAACAAGGGGTACCACAAGGTGGTTTCCTATGTCCCACTTCTGTTTAACTCTACATATCGAAGCTATCTTAACCACCGATGACTGCACAATAATGGCCACCCGCCCATGCCCACACATCGATGAGTTTTTGTAATGCTACGCGTCCCCGATATGGTCGCCAATCTAAAGTTACTCACTGGAAGAAATACAGGCCTGCCAAAATACTGCCCTCAGAACCACTACTGGCTGTTTTCTTATGTCCCCCAAACACCACCTACACAATGAGGCGAGAGTACTCCTCATTAGGGAGAGAAATGAATGCTGAACAAACCGTTTCTGTAGACTACCCAGAAACCTGGGCATCTCACAGAGACACCTCCCAGGGGCTTAAGGGGTCACCTCCTTAAGCGTTATGAGAGATACGGCACTCGAGAAGACAGCCGTATGAAGCCAAAAGCACAGCAGGTCCTCATTGATATCCACAAACCACGTCGGACCTCTATGCCAGTTCTGAAAGTAAAATACACTAAACTAGCAGAAGAGGAACGCACTCTCCTAGGGAAACGCGCGTCACTCTAGCTCAACTTCGATCTGAGTACTGCTAACAGGTTAAACTCTTACGTATCCGGAATCAACCCCGACACACAAAATGTATGTCCTGCTTGCAATGTGTCCCCATATGACACCAACCATCTCTTCAATTGCAATGTGGAACCACGCCTCTAACACCCTCTCACTATGATACACCCCTGTTTAAACTGCAAGTTTACTTATACGCCATTACACGGCTCAAGTATCCTTGTGCCAATTACCATTTGCACAAGGATTTGCCCGGTGTGTGCACTGTTGCGCTATTTGCGCAGAAAAACTGCACTAAAATCAATACGATTTTGATATTTACGGCATGTCTGCAATATTGCACATGCATTTTTCTTTCGTGTGTGGTGAATCTTACACAGTTTACCTGTGGTTCCTGATAATATAACGATCAGTACTTATTGCTTAAAAATGTTAATATCGAAGGCGCAAGGACCATTCTAGCTTGTAACAGGAATTCACACAAATTCAATAATAAATATAATTTTTTATTTATAAAATTAGACACCATGTTGCATTTGTTGCGCAAAATTCGTCGTTTTAATATTTGCGCAGGTTTTTGTGTCATGTATGGGCCGTATTAGACTCCCGTTAGAGCACATTGATGACAATTTGTGATCGCTCGCACCTATGGCTGGGGCGAAGCACTGCTACCAACACAACTACAAATCTCGCAATGCCACAACCATGTATTTCTAATTCAATTTTAAAAAAAGTAACTGTCAAATGACGAAACGATTTTGAAGTTTCGGTTTCTTTAATAATCATTTACTTTAACATTTTCGTTGAGTTTTTCTAATGAACAGAGTTTGATTTCTGTAAAAATTGGTTTTGTCCTTGTGAGTTTATTATTTATTTTTATTATTTTCAATTAAATTCCTAAGCCAAGGACTTCGGTGCAGTTCAGGAATCCAACATCAAACCAAAAGAATTAACTAAGGGATGCCGCAGCGGTGTCCTATCAACTTTTATTTATGCCTTATGAATTTGGCAAGATCACCGACCATTCTTCATCGACTATATTCAAGACGAAACCGAAAAAGCGTCGGAATTGTCCTATGACGAAAAATGCCCGGCAAACCCCGTTTTAGGATACCACTGTCTGGCTCAACTTCTATCTGATACTGTAAGGGTTAACTCCTATCTATCAGAATCACTCCGACATATGTACATAACGCATGTCCTCCTATGACTCGTTTCAGTTGTAATGTGGAATGGAACGGCTTTACGTCTTGTTGTAAACAGCACGTTTCCTTGGATCTACCGCGCCTAGGGATGGGTGAAGCACTGCTAAAGCAACCACAAACCGTCAACAACTGAACAAACGCTCCCGTTGTTTAAATTTTGCTCCATCTTTATTAAATAAATTAAATTAAACAAGTAAGGACGGGACTGTCTTCGGCTGTGCCGAAGACTTCATACCTTTCATGATGGGGCTGAACAATAATCTTATCCCGTTCGTACTCTCCAAATAATCGGATGTATAAGATAAGAAATATATAGTGAACAGATGTACATACCTAAACGATTTTTAAGATAAATATAAAATAAAAAATGGCAAAAACCCCCTTATCTGACGATCGGTTGTATGGGATATATATTATATATAGCTCCGATCGAAATGATTTTTCAGGAAATCTTCTATGATATATTAGAATAAATATCACCAAGTTTAACGTTTTTATATTGGAAATTAAGGGAGAAATTGCCAAAAATCTTTCTATCTGAACGATCGGTTGTATGGGATATATACTATATATAGCTCCGATCAAAGTGATTTTTTCAGGATATCTTCTATGATATATTAGAATATATATCACCGAGTTTCACGTTTATACTTTCTAATTGCGGCAGGAATGACCAAAATCGTCTTATCTGAACGATCGGTTGTATGGGAGATATATGTTATAGTGGTCCGATCCTACCGGATCCGACAAATGTCTAATATAATACAAAAATACATCCTTGTGCCAAATTTCATTGAGATATCTCAAAATTTGAGGGACTAGTTTTGCGTTCAAACAGACAGACGGACGACGGACAGACGGACATGGCTATATCAACTCAGTTCGTCGCCCTGATCAATCGGTATACTTAGTGGTGAGAGTCTATCTTCTATATTTCTTAACGTTACTGTAACATCGGACCAAAGTTAATATACCATTCATGTTCATGTGAAGGTATAACAAATTGCTTCAAATAAATGTTTTCATACATTTCAAAAAGCCATAGGGCAACTCCACGCTTAATTCATGTAAATGCCGACGCCTATAGACGGCGTTCCTATCAAGACATCAGACACAAAGAGTGTCTCCGCATCTCCATCTGCTGCTCTCTAGTGAAATGGAATAGGGAACATTAGACGCGCACGACGCAAATAGGGAAGAATCTCCTTTCCTAGGTATATCTGCAGTTCGTGACTCGCCACACACTGCTGAAGGCGACCCGCCACGTCTAAAGTTCCTTTATTTTTATAAACGCACACTCTTGGTTGATGTGGTGATGTTACTGGACATGCATAGAGATTGCGTGAACGCATCTATATGTAAACATTCAGTGGTCTTGTGCTGTTTTTTGAGGCGCCATTAGTATACTGTGTAGGAAGAACTCTAACCTCTGATAAATTGTATAATTCACTAAAGTCCTGTTTTGTTTTTATTGACGTACTATAAATTTTCAAAACTATTACCAAGTCCAACAAAAAAATATTTTTTGTTTTCTCCCTTTACTTACATTCCTTCATCAGTGCTGCGTAAGTGTTGTTTGGAAGTAAAAATCACATAACACATCTACAAATGTCTATACCATGGTATAAAAGAAGGCAGTTCAACTTGCAAATGTCTTGTGAAGTATTGGGAGCTTTTTGAAGTTCATACTGTTTGTTGTTCAGCATGAGCGTTGCCATACTGTTACCTGTTTAGGCAATCCGTGGGGGTTGCAACTTAAGGCTCAAAAAAAGTTTAGTATTTTAACATATGACGTGCGTACTCTGTCAAGTCATAGATCTTGGCAAGCATTCTATGTGAATCTGCCTTGAAATTGGAAGACGATATCAAAATACTGGATAAACTAGCTTCTCACTGCGGACTAGTTATCATCAGCTCGCCATTCCAACCTTAATGCTGTTCATGTAGATAATTCTACTTGTGATTCATATGTACTGTTTTAACAAGTAAGGTGTCGAAGTTCGGGTTTAATCAACGCAACATTATATACTCAGCGTGAGCTCAATTGGACATTTCATTTCAGATAAATTACTTCTCTACATAACACGTGGCACCGCCCGTTTAAAAAAAAATGTCTCCCCATTTCCTCTTACAATAAAACTTGATAAGTGAAATATCATTGATTCAAGACTATTTTTGCTAAGTTATAGCTTATTATTCTAGTCTACGACCCTTTTAAACTTGTTTTATATCTAAGTTGCCGTGGTCTTTAACCGATCCCGTCCATTTTTACTAGAAATATTGTCTGACTATAGGAAAATTTGTGTACCCAATTTTATTACGATCGTTAATTTTTCTTCGAGTTATGGCTCCCGAAATATAGAAAATTACTTAGTCATAAAAGGGGCGGTGCCACACCCATTTTCAAAAAATTTAGTGTTTTCCAATTTAATGTTATAATTCAATTTAAAAGTAAAATTCTATGATACAAAGCTCTTTTTCGCTAAGATATAGCTTATTATTTTCGTCTACGACCCTTTTAAAAATCTTTTATATAAAAGTGGGCGTGGTCTTTAACCGATCTCGTCCATTTTTCTAGAAATATTTCCTGCTATAGGAAAATCTGTGTACCCAATTTTATTACGATCCGTTAATTTTCTTCGAGTTATGGCTCCCAAAACATAGAAAATTGCTTAGTCATAAAAGGGGCGGTGCCACGCCCATTTTTTTAAATTTGAAGTTTTTCCTATTTATTGTTATAAATCCACTTGGGAAATGAAATACCATTGATATAAAGCTCTTTTTGCAAAGATATAGCTTTATTTTATTCGTCCACGACCCTTTTAAAATCTTTTATATAAAAGTGGGCGTGGTCCTTAACCGATTTCGTTAATTTTTCTTCAAAGCATTCCTATAGTAAAGGCAACCTCTCTGCCGAATTTTGTTACGATAGGTTTAACGATTTTTGATTTATGATTAATAATATTTGTAAAATTGATTTTATCACAAGTGGGCGTGCCACGCCCATTTAAAAAATTTTTTTTAATTTTTATCAAGAGTCTCAATATCAGTCCACACGTCAAATTTCAACATTCTAGGTGTATTATTTACTAAATAATCAGGTTTTTGTGTTTTCCAAATGTTATATATATAAAAAGTGGGCGTGGTTATCATCCGATTTCGCTCATTTTCAATACCAATCTATTCTGGGTCCAGATAAGCTCGTGTACCAAATTTGGTGAAGATATCTCAATATTTACTCAAGTTATCGCGTTAACGGACAGACGGACGGACGGACGGACATGGCTCAATCAAATTTTTTTCGACACTGATGAT
>JARSSU010037504.1:0-112306 GCA_029619165.1 Eurosta solidaginis
TTTTTTTTTTTTTTTTTTTAATTTTTATTTTCTTTTTTTGTCTCTGTTGCTCATTTTTTTTTTTTTTTTTTGTTTTTTTTCTTTTTTATTTGTTTTTTTTTTTTTTTTTTTTTTTTTCTTTTGTTTTTTTTTCTTTTTTTTTGTTTTTTTTTCTTTTTTTGGTTATTTCTCTTTTTTTTTCTTTTTTTTTTTTTTCTTTTTTTGTTTTTTGTTTTTTTTTTTTTTTTTTTTTTCTTGTTTGTCTTTTTATTTTTTTTTTCTTTTTTTTATTTTTTTGTTTTTTTTTTTTTCTTTGTTTTTTCTTTTCCTTTTTTTTTTGTTTTTTGCTTTTTTTTTCTTTTTTTTTTTTTTTCTTTCTTTTTTTTTTTTTTTTCTTCTATTTTTTTTTTTTTTTTTTTTTTTTCTTTCTTTTTTTTTTTTTTCATCTTTTTTTCCTTTTTTTTTTT
The DNA here is from genome assembly GCA_029619165.1 of Eurosta solidaginis. Classification (NCBI taxonomy): domain Eukaryota; kingdom Metazoa; phylum Arthropoda; class Insecta; order Diptera; family Tephritidae; genus Eurosta; species Eurosta solidaginis. Next base: position 447 of record JARSSU010037504.1, read on the forward strand.
TTTTTTTTCTTTTTTTTTTTTTTTTTTTTTTTTTCTTTTTTTCTTTTTTTGTTTTTTCAATATTGCGCGCGCGCTCGCGACCGCGTCATCTGTTTTCTAGTGTCATGCTTATGACAGTTTGTATATTGTTGGTCTCATAAAGCGTGCTTTACTTATTTATTTAAATACTATGGATTGGTCCTTTAGGTGTATGTGTATAGCTTTTATGTTTTGCTACCTGGAGTTGTTTCGTTTATTTACAGGCAAGCGTTTACTACTCGCATTATCGCTCATACAAATCACAGTTTTACTTTGCTGTCGATATTCTCTTGTCTCAGCGAAGTGTTTATCAGCGCTCAATAAAGCGCTTACTTTTAATTTTTTCATCACCATCCCACCTTAATCCAGCATCTGCTTTCAATCACCATACCTGCTGCGTTTATTACGGTCCATCGCGACAGCTGTCTTGTTGCACAGGTGATACCACAGCTAATAAAAAGTTTATGCATGAGTGTAAAGGGCTGCTGCTGATTGAGTTATATCGCATGTAGAGAGCCTATTACGATGTTTTATTTCGCTGAAGTTTTGATATAAATCAATTTGACTAGTTATGAATTGTTATTTAGCAGGTGGGTTTAGTCTATGGATTATTATAAAGCGTATCTTAACTTTTTTGACAGGTTACTCAGTGGGATAATCTAGATCTACAACGTAATTTTATACCTATTTTATGTGAAGTTATTACAAGTCTTCTAATAGATACGAAACGCTCATGATAAGAAATAGAAAGGGCCGCATGATTATATATAAAAGCAATAGTTTACTCATACATCATGACTCACTATCTACTCAAATAAAGTAAGTAGAGTAAATTAAATTAGACACAAAACACCGATAAATTTATCACAATACTTGTGATTGATCATTAGAATCGGCGACAGACTGTACTAAAACGCCAGGTAACCACAGTGACGTTGAGATAAAATCACCAAAATTGTCAATCATAAAGTTCTTAAAGGTTACCGCACAACAACAATTAAGAGTAGTAAGAGATATAACATAACGAATCAAATGTGCGAGACAAATAAAACCTACAAGCAACAAAAATAAATAAAAATTAGAAGACAACAGAAGTGAGAAAAAGGAGTTGCAAATATAAAATTTATTTAGTTTCTAGCTATCCCAGCATAGGCTGGTTGAAAGAAATTCAGATTGAAGTAACAACACCATAAACGTGATGGAAGCGCAAAACGGCAAAGAGGGTTTCGTGTCATTTTGTTTTCAAAGTGGACAAAAGGGATAAAATGGCACACAAATAAACAAATAAGAGGTCAGCAAGCATTGTATTATTCCCGTCCCGTCAAGGGACAACATGAAGCGTGTTAACGAGGGGAGGTTGGTAATTTTGCTTTGAAATACACTTATAACTTAACTGTTCTTACAAACACTTGTGCGGCATTCGTGACCTCATTCCCGAGTTCCGAAAACCATATTTTTGAAGAATCGCTCATAGTGCTGTTTCGCATGGTTGGTCAATGCTGGAAAAGAGCAGAAGTTCAGAGTTTAAAGGTTAAACACAAGTTCATGATAATCGGTATAATTCAAGGCCCAAGAACGACTAGATGTGAAAGCAAAACAGACCTTCCAAAGGAAGAGATGTTGATTGCAGCACGAGATGGAATTTGAAAAGAAATGGGTAGATTTGTGATATTGAGCTCCCTTATGGGCGAAAACTGATAGAGATAAAGACACAAAGTCATGTTTTGAAATAAGGTAATTACCAAATGGCACACTGGACTATTAGAGGCTTCTCATAATCTTACAGTTCAAAGATCATGGGTACTTCCCGGCTTCCGATGTATATGCCTACCGAGCTCGGCCAGGGAAACTTTACCGGCAATGAAATAATTTCGGTATTTTTTAAGAGGAGCTTATCAGCTTCCTATTGGACACTATAGAGACAAGTTATTGTTTTTGTATCGGCTTATTAGCGATATCTTAATATTTTCGCGGAGCTATCGGTCTATTATCGGCTTATTTATCACCGAGCTATTGGATTTCTATCGTCTTTTTATCGACGTTATAGTACGGCTTTTTCTATATTAAAGTTTTATTGGCATCATAAAACACCGATAAGTGGTCGTCAACAAATCGATAACACGTTCAAACAAACTGGCAACACTTCGTTACGAAATCTATAACTCTTGGATACATAATCGATAAATTTTTGACAGCTCTGTCGACTCTGACAACAATCGTAAACTTTCCGGTAACACTTTTTGATAACGTATTGATGATTTTCGATAAAATAATCTATAACTTCTAATAATAAATCGGAAAAGTTTTCGACAAAAAACCGATAAGTCGTCGATAATTGTTACCGACGGCAAATTTTGATATTACTTCTATAAAAAATAAAGTCGTCGACTACACACCTACATATAACAAACGTCTACTTCGCAAAAGAAAACCCGACCCAAGTGGGGAGAGAGAAGTTAACATCAGTGAATTTTTGATAAATAGTTTCTCGAATTCTAAGATCACGTGTAAAAAACGGGTGTAAGGGGTAAAAAATAGAATAAGTAGGGATATTAAAATCTCCACTCAGTGTTCGAAGATGCAACAGTTTACCATTTTCTGAACTCATGCACCATTTTCTTCTTAAAGTGAAGCAGACCCCTCAAAAACCAGAAATCACTTACTAATATACACAGCTACCTCCATCGGAGAAGTCTACACATGGACTGACTTTGCGTCTTTTTAATAACCAAATATATTCGAGTGTAAATTTTGTGTGGGGTCTACACAAATTCTGCTAACTTAACTGAACCTGGGCCTACGCAGGGAGTTCTTTAATTCCAGGATGTCACTAAGCTGTAAAAATTTAGGAAGATAAATTTTCTGATTGATATTTGAGCACGACAGCGCCGCCAATCACCTGTGATATGTAAATGAAGGACATTAGAGATGTTGCAATAACTGCCCAAATCCCACAGATTTTGTGAAACTTTTTCAAACGATATTACTCCAGAAGTGAGTGTGCAATTTTGGAAAAGAAAATTCCTATTAAATACTATACATTGAACTTAGGAGACGACCCTCGTCACTGAAAATCGACTAAAAATGTCAAACTTGTGAAAGTGAATTGAAGTGGCAAAAATATGTCAAAGCTCACGCATACAACGCATTAAATTTATAAAATATGCAAAAACATTGATGACATAAAGACTATCCTACATACCACCATTCTATCTCAAATGGGCACAAAGCAGTGACAATTGCAAAATAATAAGTGATGAAGGCAAAAAATAAAATTGAATATAAAATAAAATAAAGGATATAAAATCCTCAGGCACTTTGTGAATATACGAGCTCGCAGAAATGACGCAAAAAATGTTGGAAATGGTGGTGAGTAGCAAACCCCAACAGAAGTCATCCGAAATGCAGATAAGACATTGGCAATAGTTGAGCAGGCCAAGTGCTCATTTGTTACGGGTGAGCCAAGCGGTCACTTGTGATATCATATACATATCTATGTACTCATATGAGCAACCTTTGACAGCAAACTGCAGCGATATACAAACATATACAAACATACATAAATGGCGTGCGACGGTTGTGTTTAATAGTAATCAGCTTGTATTCCGAGATGGGATTCAGAAGTAGTGTAGAGTGGGGTGTGAGCAAGTAATGACTTTTTATTCTTGTATTTTATTCTGCTTTTTCCCCTTTTTGAAGTTTTGTCTTTTGCAAATTGTGGAAAGTTTTTTGTAGATTCTTATATGGGACACGCGACCAAACTAGTTGTATGTGCTAAGCATGGAATACGCATGAGGTCAGTTCTATTGGAAATATGGCGTTGGCCCTTTTCAGAAGTAATTTGTTGGCACGTAGCAACAAAAAGTTCTCAACGCTTAGACTTTGACTTAATATTTATAGGTTGAGCGAATGTAGCAGTAATTACTAAATGAAGGCATGATGGCAAAGCTGCGTGTCTATTGGGAGGCACGTGGAGCTCATTTGGAGGCAAGTAGATTTCAGTCAAACTAAAGAACATTAATAAGTCTCGGACTAAATAAATAGGATCTACTGCTGGTGAATTTCACTGCAGTAAATGAATGAGAAGTAATTTAGTACGGAAGTGAGCTGATCTTCAATTAATTGGGTATGGGAGAGTCTATTTTGGTAAAAACAATTTCGAAAACTCATTCCCATTTCTGTATAAAATTTCTTTAAGAATTTTGCGTTAGTCTTTAAGGAAGCTTAAAGAAGCTCCGAAAATGCAGATTTTTGTTTGCCTCTTATTTAAAAATTGATTGAAACCTTTTGATTTAGGCCCTAGGTAGTATTGGCTTATCTTGCCGATCTCGTAGCTGAGGATTACGTACTGACTTCGCAAGCTCTTTGTATTTATAATACTTGGGGTTTGGTGGATGGGAAAGCAGTGATTTTTAACAATACATTCAACGTCCAAATTGAGACAACGAAAGCTTCACAAAGACCATATTTAGTCCTCATTTAAATTTTCACTTGATCAAGGAATGCCTGTTTTCTTTCTTACGTTATAATGAAGTTCCCTTTCATTTTGGGAAAAGAGTAAAACATTTTGAAGTTTTTGTACGACATACGGAAGTCCACTCGCGGAAGAGAAGTTGGCAGAGAGTACTTACGACTCGTACCTATATATTTCTTATAAATATGGATGCGAATGGCCGTCCATTAAGTTACTTTCTATAGCTGTTCAGAGCATAAATCGGCTATGAATCATTAACCAGACATTCAAATAAATGATAACACAATTTGAGCTTTTTGATGCGAAAGCTTTCATTGCGTGAGATTTCACCAATAAGATCTCTTATTGTAAGCCTTATGGTAGATTATACCTTACATGTATACATAAATATATGTAGATATTCTCAATATCGGCTCTTTACACCGGTTTTGGTTGAGCTTTTAGCATTGAAGCTGAATGAGCTTTTTGCAGCTGCCATGCATCAGACTTCTACCATTTTAATGTATTGATATCTAGATACTAGAATAAGTACTAACTTTAAATATAAGCGCTAGCATTGAAGCGTTGTTGGGCTAGAGCCCATGGTTAGTGGATGCCCTTTTATTTCATCAGATGTATGCCACAAAGAGTACAGTAGGGTTAATTAAACATGATGCGCGCAATGAGCGATTAATGAACTATTAATTCGCTAACAGTTATGTACGCAATAGAGTTGAGAAATCTTTTTACCTGTGATTTTGTAAGCTACTGAAATATCACAGTGCACAGTTCATCGACAGCCTAGAAGGAATAACCGTGATTGATTGTCTGTGACATATTTATTTCCCGTTACCAATCACGCTTACCAACAAACTCATTCACAGACTCAAACAGAGCTGCTTATCACAGGAACAAATTACTCTATGCTATGAACCAATACAATGAGCGAGTTACTCAAGCTGCGACTGAATAACAGTGGATGTCTTAGAAATGGTACAGAGTTTATTATTCGCAAAAACATCCGTAAGGTATAATATAAAACTGATTCCTAATCCGGATCGGCCAACATTAGTACACATTAATCTGAGTTAATATCACGAAGAAACACCAACTGCCTTATCAACACTACGCACAGCATCGACTTCATATCTCCCGCCAAAAATATCAAACAGCTGGCAAAACAAGCAAAGGTCAGCTGTTGAAAAAGAAAAAGGCGCCAAAAATGACAAAGTGAGTTGCTGATGAGATTTTGACAGTGGAAGCAAGGAATACAAGTTTTAGCGAAAATATTGCAAACACATTGACCTCGAGCGGTTCTAATCATAGACAAAATGTGGGAATTGTTTGAAAAATAAATGCCAATACACAAAAAACAGTGAAAACGTTGTTTGTTTTTGTAAAGTGAACTTGAATCAACAAGGTGAGCAATCGAGAGCTAAACTGGATGAAAGGCTGAACAAAGGTCACCTCCCTTAAGGGCGCTTAAAAATAGTAAAGGTAAAACCAGATTTTTTATTAAGCAGAAAGATATAAAAAGAAAAAACAAAAACAAACAGATGATTAGAAATGAACGTTACTTCGAATGCCGCTAATTGCTCGAACTTCTTTGGTGGCGAAAAAAAGCGAATAAACCTTACTATAAAGTAACGAGTTTTGAGTTATATTTTATTTCTGGTTTTATTATCTGAAGGCAACCAGTTTTTAGAACATTTGAGCTAGGCTGCTGCGAATGAGGCTGTTGCAAAGCAACTTTTTCTGCCTACTTAAATTTGTCTATGAATGCTGGTGAAAATATTTGATCACATTTTTCAGCTAATTCAAATAAAACTTACGCTTTGTATATCAAAACCAGATGCTGTATGTGAACTTTTTTATGGCTGTGTGCGTATATCCTAGAAGAATGTAGATGCCTATTCGTGTACTATTATAGCAGAAGAGTTTTTTAAAACTGGAATTTAGCATAGCTGATGGATGTTGCTTCTCAGTCTGCTTGGGCGCACACACTACATCAACTTTTGACTTTTTCTAGGCTTAGATATACAAGGGTTTGCTACATGAATTTTGAAACATGTGAATATACAAAATGTCCCATCATCCCCTCGACGGAGTAGTGGAGAAATGAATTAAAAAGGGGTAGTAGACTAGTTAACTGGTTTACAGATGGATTGAAGTTGGACGGTAAGGTTGGAGAAGGGAGTTTCTTACAGTAGCTCATTGTAAGCCGCAAGTTTAAGTTGCCTATTCACTGCTGCGTCTTCTTAGGCGAGGTGGACGCAATTAAGGAGGCAGTAGATGGGACGCTGGTGCAGTGGTACCGACCAGGAGAATTCACATCTACGCCGATGGCAAAGCGGCTATTCAAGCCCTGTTCAAACTGCGATCGAGAATAGTATGGGAATGCCTGACCTCGCTTGCTGTTGTGTTGAACTGGTTTAATATTAATATCAGCTGGATCCCTGAACATAACTATATACCTGGTATTTGTCACGCGAACTTTCTAGCGCTTATGGGCATAGCTGCAAGGAAATAAGATGTCTGTAGAGAACATGGAGTACCTTGGCCACCAGTGGTGTTCTGCTCTATAGATGGAACGCGAGTCAGCTAAGCAAACGCTGAGCGGTTACTACCACTTGCATGTTAGTGAGATCATTTTTGCCAGCACTAGCAAGCGGCCTGCTGAAATTATTGGGTTCACCAAGATTTATTTTGGAATGATGATTGGGGGTTTGGCTGATCATTGTCCAATGCGAGTCCATGCGGTATATCTCAACATACTGAAAACCCCCTCTTACTGCAGCTGCATGGTGGATAACGAGGTGGAATCAACGACACTTCATGCTTGACTGTCCATATTTTGCAATACTAGACGAAAAGTATTACGGTCTGGGCTAACCAAGATCTCCGAAGGACTTATCTAGGGCCAAGATAGATCTTATTCAAAACTACGTCATTGCACGCAAATTGTTATAGCATACGTCACCGTTATATCATCTGATATCACACAGACCTTTATGTTGTGTCCAAGTGAGAGTACCCTAACGGGGTGGCTACCACTCAGCCTAACCTCTTAAGCGAAGACAACTTAGATGAAGAGAATATAGCTCGAGACTCTATTATTCTAATTGTTAGTCTCCGTACATAAAAGCACAAAGTGATATTGGGGTTTTGCTGCATATACACAAATTCATATATACAAATTCCAAAGCATCACAGAGAGAATTCTGGTAAGCCAGAGAGAGAAGGAACATAGAGTATAACTTATCTTTCTTTTTTTTGGGGGGTGGAGTTATGTTAGGAACGAGCTGTCTTTGAAATATATAGCTAACAATTGGGAAAATTGTCCATGTAATATCGTATTTAAGTTATTCGGCGATGCCATAAAAGCATGTTGTTGTAGCGATAAAGGTATCATCTTGGTTGCATTTTACTTAAGGGCTGAGTTTGTGAAAGCCGTCGGAAACCAATTGTTTAGGGAAGAAATGTCTATGGTCATTAAAAAAGCTGACATAACGACATCACATGGCATGCCAAGATATCGGGCGATATTAGTTAATTGATTGCGATAACACGGGAAAGGGTGGACATTAAACTTACGAAACTGATTGCTATAACTAAAGTATAGAGAAAAGTAAAATACTTGCCAAATGCATAAATGGTTAATTTTTTTTAAACGAATTGGAAAAGTATTTGCCAAAAGTGCTTCAAACGCATACAAAACTGTATGTGTAAGAATTGTGTAAAATAATGCTGTATTACTAGATTTGTTTTGAAAACTTTCAAACTGTTAGCTACTAAGGTAATTTTGAAAATACTCTGATATAAAGCGACCTTTGAAGACAATCTGAGCGAATGGTTCCTTAATAAACTTCTTTTAAATTTGGTTTATTAATAAAAAAACATTGCGAATATCTTCTGCAAAAAGGAACTTCCGATACAGCAGTGCAGATAGGTATTTCTTCCACTTACTCGACATATTCGCTTGTGTTCGATTAAGTCAAAACTGGCGTAGTAACCCTCGTATTAATGTGCTCGAAGAGTCGCCTGCTGTAGACACACAAGAACATTTTATTAATTTCTTCCAGTACTAACACATCTAATGTATGTTAGGCTATTTTCTTGAATGCCTTTGGTTTCAACATGCATATTAATTTTCCTACATTTAAGCATAAAAGTAGCGTAGGACTTAGAATAGAAGGCAAACAAAATTAAATGAACCTTCCCTCAGAGTACAACATCCCTTAAGACTCTTTCGCATATAATACTTCGTAACTGCCATTGACGCACAGTGGTCATTTCAATTAAATACAAGTGTGTTTTGTATGCTTGTGTATATGTGGGTTTGTTTTAAAACGACATTAAAAGGATATTGTTGGGCTTGTTGTTTGGTTACTGCTTGTTTGCATTTGGCTTTTGCTCATAACTTTTATTAACTAATGGTAACGTGTGTGATGTGCTCGTGTTGTTGTTGCTGATGTTGACTTTATATTTGTTGCTTTAAATTATTTTGCTGTTTTTATCTTTATTGTTGTCCTTGTTTTTGCTGCCGCTTTTGTTTTCTTTTCTCATTAAATTGTATTATCAACTGCTTTGTTTTTGCTGCTTTTAATCTTACTTTACTTATTGTTTTTTTTGTGTTTCTTGTTGTCATTGTTATACATTACAATCTCACCACAGATTGAACGTGTGTTAATGATTATTATGTCCTTCTGTAATTTTTTAACTTTCACACAGCTTGGCCCTTTGTCACCACCGAAAGCACACCAAGTTTTTGAGTAATAAAGTACTTCTTATTATGTAGTAAAAATTTTTTGAAATTTGTCAGATTGCTCATATCCATTTTACATGAATTTCTGCCCAAGTCTATGCCTACTTCGCTTTTTAGTCAAACATTGAAAACTCTGATCTGGGCTATAGAAAATCTTACGAAAAATATCAAGATTCTCTTGCGAATACCCGCGAAATTCGTATGACTTATCGCTAAAGAGAGTGGTCTGTGATTGATCTGTTCTGTCTGCGTTGGGGCATAATTGATCCCCTAAAGTTCCTTTTGGGCACAGTTCGGATTGATCGGTTTGTAAGTTATGTTACCAATTTTAAGAAACATTGAATAATGGCAACAAAATAGATGAAATTTATTGGAATTGAGACGAATGATGTAAGACAAATGCAGAGCCCTGTACCGAAACTTAAATACTAGGACCACATGTTACATTATCCTAGTATTTGTTTTATCTTTCTTCAATACTATTAGGTGCAAGAAAAAAAATATTGTATGAGAGTAAAAAAAAATAATAGAACAGAAAAAATGTCTGACAGTACACAAAGGCGAATAAAGAAGACTTTAGCGATAGGGTACGCAGAGACTCATCCGACAGTATCCGTGGCGATACAAACAGGACATATGCGACAGTACCCATGGCGATACAAAGACGACATATGCGACACTACCCGTACTGGTATAAAAGAGCGTAGAAAAAGAATCTGTCCAACAGTACTCGTAGCGGTATAAATAAGACTCGTCCGAAACTACCCTTTCAGGCATAAACAGGTACAATAGGATATGCTCAACAAAAGGGATCCAAACTATATAAAGAAATAAAAACTGGCTATAATCACATACTCTTTGCGACTAATCGCATTATTTTGCAGGGTAGGTTTGGATAAGAAAAACTTGAATTTGTGCTTTTAAGAAATTTATTTGAAATTATTCACTTGGAGATTACTTTCTTGTTAATTTTTTATGGATAACCTAATTAAATCTATTTACTACTTACATTCGAAAATAATCGTCAAGAAAATGTTGATGTATGTTTTATTTACCTGTAATGAAAAGAGAAAAACAATAATTAGAAGCAGCTCCTTATTGCCATAGAAATATTAAGAAATATTACAAAGGTATCACTTTCCAATTTTTACAAAGAACTTCTATATAAAAAATTTTGAATGTGATACTTTTTGTACGGCAAGCTGATATCTGCTGTGATGCGAATGTGTCTGTGTATGATCCAAATTCCTACACTGGCAATGTCACTACAGTCGGACAGTCATCGGTGTATTGTTAGTTATTCGACTCCTCAAAGCGCAGTCTTTCGGTAGACCGATGAACAAAACTACAGCTTGGCCTATTGTGGAATGCCATCGATCGACGATGAGCGTGGATGTTAAATAGATTTTAACTCCGAGTGTACATCTGCCATGAAAAGCTCTCAGCGAAAACTCGTCTGCCTTGCAGATGCTGTTCTGGGTCGGGATAAAACAAGCAGGTCCCGTCCGGCCAATTTGTAAGAAAAAAACTAAAAGGAGCACAACGCAAATTTAAAGAGAAGCTCGGCACAAAAACTCTTCGGAGGTTATCGTGCCTCACATTTATTGTTTATACTCAGCGTGCTTTGCACACAGAGAATATTAACTTTGATTGGATAACGGTTGGTTGTACAGGTATAAAGGAATCGAGATAGATATAGACTTCCATATATCAAAATCATCAGCATCGAAAAAAAATTTGATTGAGTCATGTCCGTCCATCCGTTAACACGATAACTTGAGTAAATATTGAGACATCTTCACCAAATTTGGTACACGAGCTTATCTGGACCCAGAATAGATTGGTATTGAAAATGAGCGAAATCGGATGATAACCACGCCCACTTTTATACATATAAAATTTTGGAAAACACAATAAACCTGATTATCTAGTGAATAATACACCTAGAATGCTGAAGTTTGACACGTGGACTGATATTGAGACTCTTGACAAAAATTTTGAAAATTTTTTTTAAAATAGTCGTGGCACCGCCCACTTCTGATAAAATCAATTTACAAATATTATTAATCATAAATCAAAAATCGTTAACCCTATTTAACAAAATTCGGCAGTCGAGGTTGCCTTGCTATAAGGAATGCTTTGAAGAAAATTAACGAAATCGGGTTAAGGGCCACGCCCACTTTTATAAGAAGATTTTTAAAAGCGCGAAATAAAATAAGCCATATCTTTGCAAAAGAGAGCTTTATATCAATAGAATTTTACTTTCTAAATTGAGTATAACATTAATTGGAATAACTAAAATGTTTGAAAATGGTTGGTGCACCGCCCGTTATGACTAAGCAATTTTCTATGTTTCGGGAGCCATAATCGAAGAAAAATTAACATATCGTAATGAAATTGTGTACACATATTTCCTTACTGCAGAAAATATTTCTAGTAAAAATGGACGGGATCACGGTTAAGACCATGCCGTTTTTATATAAACAAGTAAAAGGGTCGTAGAGCTAGGAATAATAAGCTATAACTTAGCAAAAATATGTTTTGAATCAATGATATTTCACTTATCAAGATTTATCGTAAGAGGAAATGGGAGAGACATAAAACGGAGCGGTGCCACGTGTTATGTACAAAAGTAATTTATCTGAAATTAAATGTACAAATTGAAGCTCACCTCGAGTATATAATGTTCGTTTACACCCGAACATTAGCCTTCCTACTTGTTTATAATAACTTAAAAATTTAAATAAAGCAGCCATTGTTCTTCTGCGACAAGCAGTAATATTTTGCCTGAACACGCATTTGCTTTCAATTAAACACTTGCAGACATATTAAATATTTACGTACATCCTTTTTAGGCCTTAAATGGCACTTTAACTTCGGACCAAAATTTTTCGGGTAATTTAATTAATATGATATTCATTTTTAACTTTTTTATAATTGCTCTGTGCATTTTTTTTTGTGCAACCAATAGTTTGGAGCTATTTTTTTCCTTTCTAACCCAATTTCTACTTAATCCAATAAGTGCTCGTCCTCTCATTATTTCAGCACAACTTTTTTACTCAACTCGCTCTGTAGGCACAATGGTCAGTATGTTTTTTCAATTGCATTTTGTACTGCCCAACCAAAATCATCATTAGCTGCAAAAAATTTCGAAATGTGCATTAAAAAGAGGTAGAGTTTGAGGCTTATAAAGCCGGCTCATATGTATGCACAAGGAATGAACTTAAGTGTATGAACCACACACAACCTCAGCCATTTACACTATCATATTTATACCTCAATCCAACAGCTTAAAGACTTCATAGCCGCCTAGCAACACACCCTAACAAGACGACATTCAAGCGCTCAATTCACAAAATGTCTCACTCCATTAGTTTTGCTAACAAACGAGTTAAGCAGCAGCTGTGACTGAGGTTGAATGAGAAAATGGTTAGGGGAATAACAGTATCTTTTGCTAGGCTGCATTTTAGTGGGCATTGACCGCAGAGGAATTGCACTGAGAGCATACTGTAGCGCTGATGTGGGTGAAGTACCGTTTGGTGGCCGAGCAGTGTAAGAAGTTGTGCATGTCAATTAAAAAGTGCACACCACATACTTCTATACAGACACGTACACGCACGTCTATAGTATAATATATGCATGTATGCAGTGTATTGGTTGTGCGTATGCAGTCGTCACATATTTGCCAGTTGAAGCGCCAAAAAGCAGACAACAAAAAATCGTTCGCAATTGTTTTTGTGCAATTCTCTTTCATTTTACTTCTGCCGTTATTTTTACTATTATCGCATTTTTTCTGCAATATTTTTTTTGCCTCTTTTACTTTCGGCTGGTGACAATCACTTTTTGTGTGCTTTTGTTTTCTGTTAAGTAACCAACTACCGAGCGTACTTCTCTATCTGTCTGCTTGTCTGACTGACCTGAATAAACTCATTTAGGCAGATTTTTGTTGACTAGTTTTTCATTGCAGTTTTTTTGGTGTAACAATCGTTGCTTACTTAGCATTATTCTTTTTACTAGTTGCTGCATTATTTTGGTCGCTTTTCCCTTGCTTAATGACAATATTTGGGTTTTCTCTTTGTTTTATATATTTTTTTGTTCAATCCTGACATGATTTTTCTGTATGTTAATTTCGATTTTCTCTTCCAACAATTTTTTAATTGGTTAATTTAAAAGCATTGAAATGGAATTGACATGTTCAACTGACATCACTCATCCAACAGCAGCTGTCAGGTTTTAACATCTCAATCTTTGTAACTTATTGTTCTAACTGAGTTTTTCTATATGGATTATTAATATAATCTTTAGCTCTTTTTTCCTAATTTTTATTTCGTTCCATAGCCAAGCTTTCAAAAAGCTCTAGTGTTTTTCTTTGAAACTAGATTTTGCTTTGACGATGTAGAGCTTTAGGCGGCTTCCGGAATCAAAATTTTAGAAAGCTTATCTTAATAAACCCTCAAGAAATGTTTATGAAAGGAAGATAGAGGTAGAGAGAACGAAAATCGACACTGATGATGGCACAACGCCGAAACCGGTTTGACTCGAAACAAATCTGACAAGGGATGACGGAAAATCGTTACAATATAAATCATAGAGGTTTATGCCCATATGATTTTCTTTGCTTTTTTTGGATACAAAAATCTCAATCTTCTAAGCCTCGGAATCCTCTTTTGTATTGCAACTTCCTTGACACACAAAATAAGCAGAAATAGTTTCCAAAACAAAAGTTATTTAAGCAAAGTGCGCAGTAACAGCTTTCACCGAAATTAGAGCTTGTCTAAAAAAGTTTTTAAACTTGACCTTTCCTTTATGTTTCGAAAAACTCTTTTAATGAAAGCTTAATGTTTAAGCTCGCAGATTTGAAAATAAGACTACTTTATTTACATATTAGCTAGTTAGTTGCTACTTGAGTAGTTATAAATTTCTGTTAAAAGCTCTAGTTAAAACCTTCACTGAAAGCTCCCACAAACATAACCTTTTACTACTAATAAGCTTGCATACGAACTGCAGTGTATAACTTTAAAAACTTTTTTCAATAAATATGTTTGGTTAAAGCTTCATTTTGAGATATCTCTAATAAGAAGAATAATAGAAAAAGCAATTTTTTACATTGCGTTCATTTTTGAGTCTCAAAACCATTCTTTTCAAAAGCACTACGTTCAATAATAAGTTGATTCATTAAAATCTGTTAGCCATAATACAGCATTTTTTTTCTTTTTGAATCAAAAAGCTTATATCAGAAAAGCTAATTTTTTTCACTTCGCCTAAGGTCAACACTGAAGCTATAACGAAATATTTCCAGCTCTATATTGCTTGTTATTTTTGAAATTCGTAAGTTTTCAAAAAGTTACTAAAGCTTTTAGTCACTAAGCAGCAGTTTTTCATTTTTGGAATCAAAAAGCTAATTTAAAAAACTTAAAGCTTACACGCATGTCTTAAAAAAGCTAAGCTTTAAAAAAATTACTGTTTTCCTTTAATTTCCTATCTTCCTTTGTTTACAAAATTTGCATTTTCAAAACATTCACAAAAAGGTTTTACTCAGATTTTTTTTGATCATCATCATTTTTTATCATAAAGCTAATACCCGAAAATTTATTATTTAAACTTTCGCTTAAAGTTTAAGCCGATACCCTAAACAAATATTTCCATTTAATTGCTTATTATTTTGAAGACTTCTTTTAAAAACTTTATTTTTCTTAGTATACTTCTCTTCTTCGCCCTACTTTTAACATATTATTCCCACCCAACATCATTTTTATCATTAAATTTCCCAAAGATCTGATTATGCGTTAAGTTATTGCCTCGCAGCCGCTAAATTTTTATTAAATTCCATTTCGCTAGGTATTTGCATTTAAGTAATCAACACTTCCGGCTCTCAAACATACTTTCATGTCTTCAACATCACCAGCACCATAATCCCTACCACGCCGACTCCTCAGGCTGATATCATCAAATATCAAATATCTTAGCCAACGGCAAGGCAACATTTACGGCATTTGAGCTCTGCTGACAAGATGGCTGGGCGGCAAAAGCGGCGCACCGTTACCTTGCCGCTTGGGAATTGAGCTGTTATGTAGTTCAAGTAGAATGAGTGAGGAGGAGCAGAAAACGACCAGCTTGTGGCGCGTTTTTCGGTGTCCTTTCGCTTGTTACTTGACATATTTTTTTGCACATTTTTCTTGCGCGCATGTGTGTGTGTGTATCCATGTTACAATATGAAGGCAATTTAATCCTAATACTGCAGTAAATCACAAAATAAACATAGGCATATATATATACATCAATATTTCTCGCACTGTGTATATAGATATGTGCGTTTTTGTACGCTGCACAGTGTTTCGTGTAGAACAAGCTAGCTGGACAAAATTATTTATGAGATTTTCCGTTTCATATGCAGTCATTTATTACAACTACGTCATTTTTTCAGCCATATTTTCTTTTTTTATTTTTTTCCAATTTTACTTCATATGCATACATTTGCTTATTTCATATACAATACACTCATGTGAATAAGTGACATAGGTCCAAAAAAATTTAAAGGACTTAAGAATATTACTTTATTGTACTTATGTTAATTGAATGGACTACAAATCTCAATACTCTAAAAAATTTTAAAAATCCGAAAAAAAATTAAAATTTTTTATGAAAATTCGTCGAATTTTTCAAATATTTTTTAAATATATTTAGTTTTGTTATAGATCGTGACACATTTTCTTATGGGAAATTAGTTAAAATAAATTTTGCGAAAGCGAAAATTGTAAGAATTGTCCAAAAAGGGGTGTCTACTTATTTATGTGAGTGACAGTACATATGTACATACATATTTTTATTTATTTGAGTATTTATCCTGGCACTACAATTTTTACAAAATTATTTTTATAGTACCGTCAGGAATGTAAAGTGATTACAATAATAATAATAACAATGTAAATAATTAAATTAATTATGTGAAAATACTTATTACAAAAACTTAAAAGTTAAAGTATCATACAAAGTAGAAAAGACGATAGATTTAAATTAAATAAAACCTGATCCAACAAAAGTTATAGGGTAGGTTATCTTTTATAATTATGATATTATTCGCTATCATCACTTTTCATTCGATGAGTCACTTGTGGAATAGTCATGAGCATCAGCACCACTACTGTGAAAGCTTTGAAACAACTGGGGTATTTTTGACTCCTCAACATTATCGGGGACAGTAATTTATGACTTCTGAAGGTCAGACATTTAAATTTTTTCTTAGGTATCTCCCAAAAAATGTTAACTAAAGGATCCGATATTATAAGCAACATATTCATAAGATCTCTATTCGTGGCTTCACGCGACTGTCTGTGTGTTTATCGTCCCTGAATCGTCTCAAATCCTTTGTTACGGGCTTCCTCAGAAAGTTGACCAATAGGTAAAATTGCTGATTTTATAATATCAGTACTATGCACTAAGATTTTATGAAACTGTAACAGGCATATTAAACCATGGATAGAGATCTATATATAGTTTTTTAGTCTCGGCCGCAAATTTTTCAAATCTTTGGATATTTATGTTGTACGCAGATGCTAATTCGCGAAAGAGAGTGTCGAGTCTTTTGATGAGCGTTACATCCAATCCCGTATTCTCAGCATTAGCCTCAGAATTTTCGAACAACCTACGAGCAGTGTTGCCGTAATCGGTATTGCCGAACCTTGTTTTGGTTTATCTACTATCATCCAAGTACACTTTTAAATTTATTCTGGATTTCGTTGGAACGTAAGCTTTACACTCTCTTTATCTGCCTCATTCCTAAGCTGCCATTTTTTTTACGTCGAGGCGATAACTTATGTGAAGCAAGCATTCAAAACATATTATCGTGCAGGAGAGTAGACAAACCAAAACCAAGATTATCTAGGTTAGTCGTAAAGTCCCGTAACTCATATTCATATCTTTTGGAGTGGCACCACAAATATAACACTTTTTGTGCGGAAGAAATTTCAGTCAAAGCATTGCAAACTTTTCTGTCAATCATTGTAAGAAGCATATTGTGATTTAAGGAAGCTTTGTATTCTTCGAGCATGTACTTTGTTGGCAACAACGCACTTATCTCCTCTAAAACTTTGTTCGTTTCAAAAAGAATAAAATCTTTTGTTTTTTAGAAAAAAAAATTTAATTGAGTAGAAGAAGGTCGATGATTCTGCCAAACAATGTTACCTTTTTCATCCTGTAATTAGAAGAGGAACGAAAGAAAATATAAACAGAAACTCATTAGTGTCAGAACTGCATGTAAACTTTTGCTTATATGTTGCTATGGCCAGAGCTTCCAATCGCAACCCCACTTGCTGATTAAAGTATACGTCAAGTTTGTAGGTAATATACTAACAAAAACTTCTTGATTTGCTAAAACTAAACGCTCAACAGTTTTATCTAATACGGACTGGGACTTTAATTTCCGCACGTGTTTCACCCACATCAATTTCATTTGGATAGCATTCTGCCTTAGCTTTTCTTAGACTATAAAATGATGGATATAAACCTTATGGCCTGCCTTGATGCTCCACTTCCAAGTCGTTTTGTACCCATGAGTCGTCGACTTGCTATCTACGTAGTATGCTAAAGCTCATTATCTTGCATCTGGTTCACATGTCATCTTTTTGCCGGATATTTGAGTGTTTCCTGTGATTTTTTTGAAATGTTAGCAACATTTCTGTTGCCGGACATACGCGTTGATACTTCTGCCGCATAAAGTACTCACCAGGACTTCTTGATGCAAGAGGTCATCCACTCGACGCCGTTTGGTTTTTCACTGCAGCTAACAAAGTCCTTCTTTTGTTTCCGGGGTCTGGGTACCTGAAGAAGTGGTTGGTTGGTCTGATGGCAACTTTGAATCCACTGTTATTGTAAATGTGAAGTCTGGACTCGAAAGCCACTCCGAGTTTTTATTCAAATATCGCTCCTTATGTCTTCCAGAAGTGTTCCACTTTTGATCCAGCTTCGACGAATATGCCGATATTTGTAAGCCTAAACTTTTTATCGAATACTCGGCTGCTTCGCTTAAATCGTACTTAAGTACACCAAAGCTCAATAATTCTTATATCTGGTTTCCTTCGAATGTTGAACCCAAATGTCAAAAAACTTCGTTCTTGGTACGGTATATAACTAAACTGCCTTTGTGTTGTTGATTATCCGACAGGGTGAATAGCTGATGATTGTTGTGCTGCCATCTTAAGTGTCGTTGATCGTTCTGATTTGCTATCACTTGTGCAGTATTTATATTAAATTCAGGTATTGGCGTAGATGCTACCAAATGGGGGTTGTTTTGTGTAGCGTTCCTGTGTGGGTTATATCTGCATTAGGATTGTTTTGTGTGTACCTGTTTTATGCCGTGGTGGACTGGTGCGGTAGGTTGTGGCAGGTTGAGTCAGTGATATTCGCCTTTTTGCTTTTGGTGTGCTCTGGTTGACCTTGCGCGTTTATTTTTGTGTGTTTTGTGGCTACGTGTTGTTCCCTGTACCTGGGAATTGGTTTTGCCGTTTGTAGTCAGCTTTAAAGGTTCAAATATCTCGTCGGAGCTGGTACGTACATACATCCTATTTTATATGTGGAGATAACAAAATCTACAAAAAAAAATTTAAAATAGATGTGCAAAGAATTCGCAATGGTTTTTCTTTCTACTATTAGAGAATACTTCCGACTATAACATATGTAAAATTTATCCCGGATGTCCGCGGATGTATGTAACTTTTTTGTCCCTAAAGTTAAAAATATAGAGAAAAAATACCTTTTCTTATTAATAACGAATGTTAAATATATTGAAAATACTCTAATTGCGAAAGAATTACTATTACAAAATTTTATTTAACTTCGGGCTTAGAATGCAACAAAAAATTATATAAAAGCGTTCACTTAAAGAAATATGAAGCTTAATATTCAACAAAGAATTTTGGCAAATTAATCAATGCATTTTACGGTCACTCCTGCCTTCTTACTTCATTACTCAATATATATGAGCCCAAAAATATCATAAAAAAAAGCAGAAATCCCGTTATTTTGTTTGTTTTCTTTCATTTCTCATTACACTTTTCTTGGAATAAGAAACTTTGTTTTGTCCAGCTAGCTTGTTCTACACGAAACACTGTGCACTGTGCAAATGAAATATTTAAATATGACACAGTACGCATATTTATTCGAACTTTTGTACATACATTTGTAGGTATGTGTGTAAGCAGATATGTATGTATGGCTTTGTAATGAAACTGTAACATAGAGGCGTTCGTCGACGAATTCCCACACGCCCAAGGCAAATTGAACTAGATCTCCTTCTTGCCCTCAATTGGAATTCCCAATGGCAGTTAATGTACGTACACATACACAACGTATAAGTATGCGTGACATACTTAGGTTTGACATATGAGAAAATACTTATGCGTCATAATACATACTAGCGTCCAAGCTAGAGTCCCAACAACAATGATAAACTTTTACAGCTTTGCCTTGAAAATCTAAAACTCATTGCATTCCTATGAAAAACATTCGCTTATTTGCTTGGATTTAGCTATATTTGGGTTAATTTAATCTACCCTTAGGAAAAAATTTATATAATTTAAAATTACCAGCAGACCCCGCAGACGTTGTTTTGCTCTAGCTTTTGAACTTATGCAGTTTTAAGCAGTTTTTACCTCTTACTGTGCAAATTTGATTAAAATGGGTTAAATAATGTAGAGGTTCATCGCGGACAAAAAAGATGAACCGAATTTTATATATATTAAGATATTATAAAACAAGTAAGAAGGTTAAGTTCGGGTGTAACCGACATTACATACTCAGTTGAGAGCTATGGTGACAACATAAGGGAAAATAACCATGTAGGAAAATGAACCGAGGAAACCCTGGAATGTGTATCAAATGAAAGGCATTAAAGAGTATTTTTATAAGTGAGTGGGCCATAGTCCTATAGGTGGAACGCCATTTAGGGATATAGCCATAAAGGTGGATCAGGGTTGACTCTAGAATGCGTTTGTACGATATGATAAAGGTATTAAATGAGAGTTTTAAAAGGGAGTGGTTGTGAAGTGCGTTTTCCAGATATCGACCAAAATGTGGACAGGGTGACCCAGAACATCATCTGTTGGATACCGCTAATTTATTTATATATGTAATATACCTACCAAGATTTTAAGGGTTTTTTATTGCGCCCTGCAGAACTTTTCATTTTCTTCTACTTAATATGGTAGGTGTCACAACCATTTTATAAAGTTTTTTCTAAAGTTATATTTCGCGTCAATAAAACATCCAATTACCTTACCATGTTTCATCCCTTTTTCGTATTTGGTATAGAATTATGGCATTTTTTCATTTTTCGTAATTTTCGATATCGAAAAAGTGGGGCGTGGTCATAGTCGGATTTTGTTCATTTTCATACCAAGATAAAGTGAGTTCAAGTAAGCACGTGAACTAAGTTCATAAAGATATGTCTATTTTTGCTCAAGTTATCGTGTTAACGGCCATGCGGAAGGACAGACTGGACGACTGTGTATAAAAACTGGGCGTGGCATCAACCGATTTCGCCCATTTTCACAGAAAACAGTTAACGTCATAAAATCTATGCCCTACCAAATTTCAAAGGATTGGTTAATTTTTGTTCGACTTATGGCGTTAAAAGTATCCTAGACAAATTAAATGAAAAAGGGCGGAGCCACGCCCATTTTGAAATTTTCTTTTATTTTTTGTATTTTGTTGCACCATATCATTACTGGAGTTGAATGTTGACATAATTTACTTATATACTGTAAGATATTAAATTTTTTGTTAAAATTTTACTTTAAAAAAAATTTTTTTTAAAAGTGGGCGTGCTCCTTCTCCGATTTTGCTAATTTTTATTAAGCGTAATATATAGTAATAGAAGTAACGTTCCTGCCAAATTTCATCATGATATCTTCCACGACTGCCAAATTACAGCTTGCAAAAAGTTTTAAATTACCTTCTTTTAAAAGTGGGCGTGGCCACGCCCATTGTCCAAAATTTTACTAATTTTCTATTCTGCGTCATAAGTTCAACTCATCTACCAAGTTTCGTCCGCTTTATCTGTCTTTTGTAATGAATTATCGCACTTTTTCGGTTTTTCGAAATTTTCGATATCGAAAAAGTGGGGCGTGGTTATAGTCCGATATCGTTCATTTTAAATAGCGATCTGAGATGAGTGCTCAGGAACTACATACCAATTTCATCAGATACCCTCAAAATTTACTCAAGTTATCGTGTTAACGGACTGACGGACGGACATGGCTCAATCGAATTTTTTTTCGATCCTGATTATTTTGATATATGGAAGTCTATATCTATCTCGATTCCTTTATATATGTACAACCAACCGTTATCCAATCAAACTTAATATACTCTGTGAGCTCTGCTCAACTGAGTATATAAAATTAAACATAATATTGTATTGTCACCTGACTGTTAAATATGTTTCATTATTCAAACTAGTCTAAATTCATCGCAAAAACTATTCATATCTCTCGATCAGTGAGCCATAAACAAATAGGTACTGGGGCCAAGGATTGCCTCACAATATAGACACATGGAAAGCGTAGGAGTTTGATATGAGGCTACTGCCTGTCATAATAGTTGCTCGATACCCTGGACAATCGCTCCTTATATATTCTGTAGTGGACTTGACTATGATGGTGTATATCTTAGAATTCTGAGGTTGCACCCACGGGATTCACCTAAGATTAGTAACTTGGTGTCCCGCATACTTACTTCGGCCACGTTTTCCCATAATACCTTATCCATGTCAGTTCACTCACATCCTTTAGATACATCCTAGAGAAATAATGGCCGTCTTAGTTTGAGTCCGCTTCTGTCGCCACTGTGATTGCTGTTTATGACAGTGTGTCGTCATGCTTTACTCTCGAAAAATGATGGTGTCATCAGCGTACCTCTGAGAGTGAATTATGTAGCTTGAAGTGGTCCCAAGAGTTCATTTGAACAAAACTCCACAAAAAGGGTGACAGGCTGCCATCCGGTGAGCACCTTTTGTCAGTCCTACATTGTGCCAAGCGGTTTGCAAATCGCACAATGAAACCCGAAATTGTCTTGAGCGAAATAGAACTTTTAGTTACATTCTGATAAGGGGCACCTCTTTTTTCAATGTATTGCCTATCGCAATTTCCGAACCTGTTGTCGAACGTTAATCTACGTCAGGAGAGGGCGAAAAACCACAATCTTTCGCATTCGAAAGCACTTTTCATCTTTGTGCTTAGATCGGGATTTGTCTGATCGCATGCTCTATAACATTCGCTATTGTTTTCAAAACATAAGATATCTTAGTACAAGTTCCTCGCTCTTCTGCTGAAATGATTTGTAAATGCCATTTATTCCTGAAAATGTGTACCACCCCAATGCTAGCTTTATCGTCTTTATCTGACCGCTACTGAAACGAAAAAGTTGTTTTGCGAAAAGAAGTCTAAGAACAATGTTCTAAACGTTCGTTTACTTATGCACGGGCAGTTTATTTGAACAAAATCCGATATTGAGAAATCTGCCCCAATGCGTTGATCTAACAGTCAGATATTAATCTATGTCATTTTTGTGAGAAATGAGCTGCGAACAGAGTATTTGCTCTTTGTTTATTTCTCAATCAAGGAAGGAGTGGATGATTAAACCTCCCTAAAGGTTTTAAAATAATATTTTATTTATCATTCAAATATAATGTAACTACTATGCATATACTTTTTCCCAATCTTACTACCCTCTTTGAAAACGAGATTAAATTCTTCCCTTCTTCTAAAAGACAACCGTGAGTTTTATCTATATTCGCAGATGCTGTTAAGTTGTAAACTTATGATAGCGCCCAACGTCGGGGTTTTTCGGTATTTCCTAGCTAAACGAGCTTGATAAATACCCATTGGTTTCCAAGTGACAGGTTACAATACATTTCCTCTGGTGCTTTTTACTCTTATAAACAATGCCATTTTTTCCCATCAGGGCTATACAGGGCATGGCTGTATGCTTATTAAATTCATGAAATAGTTTAAGATTTCACTTTACTACGCATTACGTAATTTCAGTATAGCACCTCTTCACTTTCGTCCACCGCAACTGATACGAAAGAAAATGTTAAAATATTGATAAAGGATATTTGTTATCACATCACTTTCGACAGGAACATAAGGATAATATGCTAAGCTGATGATAATTTGTATGTCCTCCTTGCTCATATAGAGCCGTTGAAATCCCCCCAAAGGATAAGACTAATATAAATTACGAACAAAGTAAAGCTGGGGGTAAGAGACAATGCAAGAAAATAAGCGAGATAAAGAAGAAGAGAAAAATTGTGGCAAAAAATATTCAATCATGATAAGGGATTTTCTACTGTCAATTGGCAATCGAAGGATTTTCAAAAGGATATTTTGTGCTTATTAGATATGTGAATGAGAAAAGAGAGTGGAGGTTATATAAAGAAGACGTGAAGCGATGAGCAGAAATGGGGTGAAATAATAAACTTCACAAACAAACAAAGCTCGCAGTTGTATGAACGTTGTGTGATGGCCTACCATACCGAAGGTTTCAAGTCAGTACAGGTAACGTTAAAAATACAAAACAAACCTCAAAAAGGGAGTCGGCTCTCCGCAGTGTTTCGTATGCCATCCGAGTTGTTTTCTCACAAAAAATTACGGTTCGAAATCATCATTGCAAATGTAGGAAAAATTAAGAACAACCGCGCTACTAGATCTCCCGCAAAGACGGAGCGTCAAACTTTCGCGCGATAACTTCTCAATGCTCCCTGAGATTTTCTTCCTAACAAAGAAGAAATATCATTCTTTGTGAGTATCAAAGCTTACCACACACATAGAAGAAGATATAGCGATGTGCTTGGGCCCCTTATCGCGTCTTATCAAAGATTGGCGTGTAACTGACCAAAACTCTTATTCCGATCGCATATATATGTATAACAACTCCTACTCTTTCAGCTTACATAAACAGGAAACAAACAGATTTGGTTCACATGTAACGCAAACCTTCCAACGTCGCTTCGGGGTATGAGGTTTCGCTAAATGTATTCCGCAAACGAGCGACAAAGCAGGATACATGATAAAATAGTCTTGTAACATTACATTTGTCGTCTGCTGTCCCATTTCTAGGCAAAGTAAAAGGGGCAACCACTATGGTGGAGCTTCGAGTTTTCCTAGCTCAGGAAAATGAGTAGAAACCTCTTTAGTCGAACGAAGCTTTCCGTAATTTGGCAAGCTTACAAAGACGCCGTAAAATATTCAAGAAGATAGTAAAAAAAGCCCAAATGACTTTTGGAAAAGGTTTTTGATAGAGCGAAGCTAGATTTAAATAGCTGCAAAATGTTGGGAGTTTTAATGGACCCACACTTGACTGGCTGCACCAAAAAATACCAACAGCCGGCACCCTTCCGCTCGACTTCCACTTGATTTGGCACTTAATAACGCCTCATAAGCCTTAAGGGAGGCTGAAAAATGGGATGCATACAAGATGATCCTAGAGGATTATAAGAAACTGCTATGGTCTTCGAAGAGGACCTCCTGGCGGAAGTTTTGCAGCGAAATGGAGACGGTGTCTGAGGGATCTAGGCTCAGAAAAGTGCTCTGTGGTGCTCCAAAATGTGTCCCGGGATGCCTGCAAGGATCTGATGGGACATGGGACGGATTCGGCAGAGAGCACACTTTGCCTGCTCCTGAGTATGCACTTTCCGGGCACTAGTGATGAAGTAATGAACTGGAGGGAGACTCACACTGATGAGCCGTATGAGGGGAAGTTCATTACTATGGGTAAATTTAAATGGGATTAATGTCGTTCAAGCCCTTCAAAGCACCAGGGCCGGATGGATTGGCCCCGGTACTATTCCAGCAAACAATCGAACTGAGTTCCTTGTGGTTGTATAACATCTTCAAAGGAGTTTGTGCTCTTAACTATATTCCACGGCGTTGGAACGATTCAAGAGTCACCTTTATACCAAAAACTGGAAGGACTGGCCAGACCGATGTCTGACATCCTTTCAGCTGAAGACACTCGAGAGGTTAATGGACTCCGCGTTAAGGGAGTCCTTGGAGGGAAAGTTATCGACTTGCGTATATGAAAGAAGAGTCCACGGAGACGGCCTTGCGTGCAGTTGTCTCCCAGATCGAGAAATCCTTGGAGTTTAAGGAATTCACACTCATAGCTTTCCTCGACATTGAGGGAGCTTTCAACAACGTTACGCCCTCTGTGATATCTGATGCACTAATCGGCTTGGGGCCGATTCGGGGCTAGTGAAACTTTGTTCAGCAGTTACTGTTGCGAAGAAAGGTTATGCCGACCTGGCTGGTTCAACGGTGGTCAAATACATACGGAGAGGTGCCCCGTAGCGTTCTTCATCCACTTCTATGGGTTGCCACACTTAATAAGCTCTTTGTTCTTCTTGAGAAGGACGGATGCAGCAAGGTAATCGCATATGCAGATGACCTTGCGCTATTAGTTAGCGGGAAGTTTCCACTGACACTATGCGATATAATGCAAACAAAGCTGAGACTAGTGGAGAACTGGACCAGGAGTAAAGGTCTATCGGTCAGTTCAGCCAAAAACTGAACAGCTGCCGGTGCTAGCGGGTATGACCCTGACGCTGAGGGGACTCTGCCAAATACCTTGGAGTAATTTTGGATAGGAAACTATCTTGGAGGGAAAACGCTCAGGAGTGTGTGAAAAAAGCAGCGGTGGCACTGTACAGCTGTAGGGGAGCTGTTGCGCGAAGAATCACCGGATATTACCCTGTGGCTCTACACCGCTGTGGTTAGACCAATTATTTTATATGTGGCAGTGGTCTGGTGGACGAGCTTAGATAATAAATCAAACCTACGGGTATTCCAGAAGGTACAAAGAAGTGCTGTAATCTCCGTTGGGGGGGGTGCCCTGCGCACCACCCCTGCGGAGGCGCTGGCCACTATTTTTAATGTGTTGTGAATAGATTTAATGGCCAAGCAATGTGCGGCCTTTTCTGCTCTGCGGCTGCGAGAGTTATCCGGATGGAGAGACAATGTGGATGGCCATGCAGTCATGCTTAAGTATCTGGATTCGCCTTCGTCGGACTATTGCGCTCCGACTGTATTTTTCAATACGAAGTACGAGGTTATTATCCCGGATAGGGATTATTGGTTGAAGGATCCGCCGGACCTGAGCGATAGGCTGCAGATATATACTGACGGCTCCCAACTGGATTATAAGGTGGGTAGCGGTGTCTTTGCACCTCAACTAAGGTGGAATCTATCATTTAGCCTACCCGATCATTGCAGCGTCTTTCAGGTGGCTGCTATAAATGAGGCCGATGATCACCTGGGGAAGGCTGCTGACGGCTATAACCAAATTTGTATTTACTCTAGACAGCCCGGCTGCACTAAAAGCACTTGGATCGGTCACATGTAATCCAGGCAGTAAGAAGTGCCGCAAATCTCTTAACGAGATCGCTGAGCAAACTTCCCTCAGTCTGGTATGGGTGCCTGGACACTCGAATATACCGGGAAATGAGATGGCTGACGAACTTGTAAGAGTGGGTACATCCATTCCGCATTCGTCGTCCTGGTAGGGATTGAGCATGCCTGCTCGCTGCCTGTAAGCTGATTTTGAAAGGAATTTTCCTTAGGGAAGCGGGTGTGAGATGGAGCAATCTTGAATCCTGCTACCACTCCAAGCTTGCGTGGCCTGAATGGGACGCGAGACGCACAAAAGTCACCTTCTTCTTGGTAGGGGGTGGGGGGCATATCTCTGGTGGTTGGACTTATAACCGGCCACATAGCAATCGGGAGGCACGCACAACGGCTGGGTGCTCCATATAATGATTACTGCAGGAGCTGCAAAGACGAGGAGGAGATAGAAACAGTAAAACAGTTTCTGTGCGATTGTCTCGCGCTTTGGCACAAGAGGAAGAAATCTCTGGGATCTCCCTTCTTTGGCAATATTTGTGATCTGGCTAAGTTGGAACCTAAGAAACTCCTGTCGTTTTACTGTATAGAGCTGTTGGTTTGAGTAGGGGAGAGATCTACGTGGTATCACAATGGAACCTTTTTGGGCATAAGTTCACTGGTGCTCGCACCGGTGGCCACTCTAACCTAACCTGACCTAACGCCTCACAACGTCGAATGGGCAATCAAATCCTCCGATATCATTAAATTTTGTGGACTCGATAATATTTTTCCCGCCGAACTACAAGTGGCAAGTGGGATTCTATGTCCCATGCTGTAAAAAATATATAATGGCTGTGTAAAGCTCTGCCATGTAACAAAATGAAGGATTGAAGCAAATGTAGTGTTCGTACCTAAACGAGGACAGGTTTCGCACACAAAGCTCAATAGCTTGAGACCTTTCTGCTCAAAACCCTAGAAAGCTGCTGGATGTGAGTGTACGGAATAACATGCATGTAATCCTCTATGTTGTAGAACCTATTGAAGCTAGAAATAAATAATGGCGGCAGCTGTGTTGTGATGGTATCTTACTTCGTCTATCACACCGAAAGTCCCGGGTTGTTGTTCTCTCTCCGAAAGTTTTCATAGCGGGGTTGCCCCTATGCAGTGGTTTGGCAAACATTCTGCGAGGACTAAAATGGTTCAATTCACAAAGTACTACAAAATACGACCTTGAAAATACTGCAAAGGATTGAGATTAAATACCTTAGAGCTATTTTAGGCAGTGTAGTTTCTTTAACATATTGCTGGAGAAGATAGCTTCAGCAGCAGAACTGAACATTGGTTTTGGGGAGTGTTATCGATGTTGATGGTCCTTTTCCGGATAAATATCCGGTACGTTCCGGCAACAAAGTGGGTCTTGCGGTAAACAAGGACAAGAAGTACATGCTGTTATCCAAGAAAGTATCGGTGCATTCGGGCCTTGGCAGCCACGTCACCGTCGAGACTGTGACGGATTTCGTGAGATGGTTCTGTCCATGACCTCCCATGGTGCTCCAAATTGGCGTCAGTGATGCATGATTAGTTTACGTAGTAACCGATCTTTTCAACTTAGTACTTTCCATAGACAAAAATTCGTTTACATTTATTGCTTTGAGCTATACCAAGTTGGGTATAGTATTTTTTGAATTTAAAAACGAAGTTTTTTTTAGCAAATTAATTTATCGATTTAATCATGATGTACAAAAGTGCAAAAATTAATTAAGTTAAAAATGGTTCATTAATCAAATTAGTTTTAGAAATATTTTCCATGTAAACACATACTACTACGTTTTGCGTTGTTTTCGGAGCTCTGCCGGCGTTATGCAACACTGGAGTGGATAAAGTCCCAAAAAATTTAAATTTTTGAAAGGAAGTTCACATAAAACGGTAACGAAAAGCCATGGCGGAACGATACAAGGTGGCAGCATGGGACAGCTGATTATAAACTTTCTTTATTTGATTTGATATATCAACTTCCGGCGCAGTACGATTTCCATCGAATTTACAAAAACAAATTACATGGAATTTTTATTTATGTTTGTAGGTGTGACCATGCTGTCACCTTGTAAAGTTCCGCCATGCGAAAAGCCAATCAAAACAAATTTAAACAAGATATGAAAAACATAGAAAATAATAAAAAACAAATCAGTAAAATATTTGTGACGCGAACAGAGCTTATGCTTTAGTAGTCTTGGAAAGTGGATCAAAAGCAAGTCACGTTTAGACGCCAGTAAACGCTTTTAGCTAAACAAAATTTTCCCTACGATGATTTTATTTGCTTGTCTCCGCGCTCTTCTTTCTTACTTGCAAGTTCTTTAAACATACAATTTCTTCTTTTTTGAGCCATCTCCAAAACGAATTAATAAAAAAGCTTCAAACCACATAAAGAATAAATGAAATCAATTCGTTTTATGTGTCAAAGCTGTAAATGATTTATGACGCCCAGAACAGCAGAAAAACTGAAGGATGATATTTTAAGGTATTTTTTATTTTTTTCATGTTTTTTTTACACTGTAGTGTAAGTGTAACTTAAGCCAGCTGTCGCTAGAAATTGTGCAAAATTTTCTTAAGAAAGTGAAGTCGTGTGAAATACTTGCACATTTAGTTTACCTTTTTATTCGATTTCACAAAAAATTGCGCAAATTTTTGTGCGTTTTACGAATAGAAACTTTGTACATTTTTCATTGAAGCAATTCAAGGCATCGATTTTTGTGAAATTAAAGCATACCTTAACTTTAATAAGATTATTTATGGCCTAAGTTCAAAAATATGCGCTGACATAATGATTTCTGCACTTTAGAGTGTACGAAATGTTAAAAAAATTTTAGCTTTAAAGTTTTGAAAAAATTTGTACAAGAAGTTTAAGTCAATTGAGCTTAAGTTTAATCTCTCAGAAATACATTGCAATAGTATAGATTTATTAGATATTTGTACTTTAAGTGAACCCTTTGGTAAAGGCTAAGCTTTTAAGTTTTCAAGAAGCTGCGCTCCAACGAGGTTGTGTTGACATATGTGCTTAAACTTATCGTTTGAAACTTAAGCTATAATTTCGAGCTTTTTTAAATTTGCTGTAACGCAAATTAGATTACAAAATCAAAAAACGTCTGGAGACACCCCTATAAACGACTAAGGTCTATTCCGGCTAAACTAAATTGGTTCGCACTTAAGCTTTCAGTAAGCTTCTACCTGAAAATTTTTTTTCTAAAGCTCAAATTTTGATATCTATTTGCGGAAAATTTGATAAATAAAACAAATAGAGGTTCACATCACAAGAGAGTTTTTATAGATTGTATTAGCTTTTTTGGGCTTTCAAGAAAGCTTTGTGCAGTTTTTGGGCTAAAAGCTTTCTAGGAGATAACTTATTTATTTATTACCTGCCACGAAATTGTGTATAAATACCAAAAGTATAGACGATAAGAAAAACATAATTTACAAAACTGCAGCTTCTTTAGAGCTTTAAATATCCTATTTGGCCAAGGGAGCTTTTTCAGTTGTGAGTGACAAATATTAGCAGAAATATATAGTTGAAACGGAAATATATTAATCATCGTCTAGTATATATTTTAGTTAAGCTTGCCATAGTTTTGAAAAAATTATGCTTTAGACGTAGTTTACATAAAACCTGACTAAATGCATTTTCGTACTTAACTCTAATTATTAATTATATAACTATATTTCTTAGCGGGTCGATTTTGAAAATCGCTCATTGCTCTGTGAAAATCGTATTCTAGGATCAAAATAAGAAACTTTGCCGAAGGAACCATACCTCTAAAACGAATTCTGATGTCGCCCCCTTTGGGTCGAACTTTTGGGTAGGGGCAATTTCAATTCTACCTGCTGTGTCTTGTGGTGGCTTAAAAAAACAACACAAGCAATTTTACGATCTGCAATTGTGTCACAGTGATACCTTCATTTTTTAAAACGGTTGAATAAAAAACCCACACAACTATGTTTACGACATGCAAATGCATCACAGTGATGCCTTGTTTTAAAAGGGGGTTGTCAAAACGCTAATTTCTAATAATTTTTTTAATTTCTTTTCTATTACTAAGTTAAATTCATTTTTTCATTTACATATGTATGTTGTGACTAAATAAATTCTAAGAGAAAAATAAACTCCAAAAAGAAAAAAACATAAGCATTTCAAAATGGGGATTTTTCAAAATTTGCCCCTACGACCCAAAGGAGGGGACATCAGAATTCGTTTTAGAGGTATGGGTTCCTTCGGCAGTTTCTTATTTAATCCCTAGAATACGATTTTCACAGAGCAATGGGCGATTTTTTTGCCTCCGCACAAATCGACCCGGCCTAATATTTCGCATATAAATTGTCACCTCGATAATCGGTAATTATGAGCAAGCTTTAGAGATGCGGAATTTTTTTCATAGAATAAGTTCCATATCTAGAGTTTAATCTCTAATTGGCAGCACAAAACAGAGGGGGAACGTAAACATTTTATAGAAAATTATGAAGTTCCTAAGGATGGAATATATATAAACGCTTATATTATCTCTCTGACGATAATTGTAGATTAAGGCATGTGTAAACGTGGTCCGAGCTTTTGAAAAAGATTTTGCATTTAAAGTAATTTTTGATGAAAGCTCACATAAATTGAGGAAAACGTGTTGAATATAAGCTAGCTAAGAGAGAGCTGGCTAAGGAAATAAGCGAAGATTTTACATAAGACAATTTTAATATAGTTAGACATATACATTTTTACTTTAGACTTTGAGCTTTACAATAAGCTTTTGGAGTTATTCTGGGGCTTGGGCCCTTGCGAGAGCTAGATTATAATCAAGTAGTCTGAGTTTTTTGAATTTCTTTAAATTTAAATACTATCTTTTTTAACGCTCTTTACTTTACTTAGTAAAAACATTCAGCCAATCACACTCTATTAAAAAGCAAAGCTTTTTTTTCTTCTAATACAAAAGCTTTTCACAAGCAGATATTTTACTAATATAGTGGCATTTAAGCACATTGAAATTTCATAAGCTATTTATGCAAATTTTTGTCTATGTATGAAAATTTGTAAGCTTATAGAAATTTCAATGGATACAGAGTTTCCTTTTGTGCGCATTATTGTGGCATATTTTTTGTCACCTGGTCCAGTGACCAACAAAAAGCTGATTTTTCAAAAGTTGAAAGAGGAGAAAAAAATTGTGTATGAAAAAGGTTTCAGCTAACTACATTGAAAAGCGGTTTCTGTTAATCAAAGGGAATGAGGAAGAGCAGAGTCGAAGATATATACAAAGCGTTTTTTTTTCAAAGCAAAGTCAGAAAAATAAAATAAAATATTGAAAAGCTATTCATTCTTGTGTACATAATTCATTTTTATTTTGAATATTAAAACGTTGGCTTTTCCGCGTATGCAGTTTTAAACTGACCAGTGTTACTAAGGCTGCATTCCATCGAAAAATGTCATATCTTCACAACTGCAGTGCCTACAGCAGCGAACGGAAAAATAGAATTAAGTTATTATTATTATGCAATATTTTAAGAGAACACTTCTATGAATTTCGAAACTGAAATCTCGCATTCAAATCTCAATATCGTCTTCAAAAAAGTTGGATAATTCGAAAAATTTTGCAAAAATTTCGAACTTTTTTTTGGAGTTCCCTGAGTTTTTCTGAGTGTGCAGGTTTGCAGCCAAATCAATTTTATTAGGGCATGTTTCTGAATTTAACTTCTTCGTCAGCTAGCTTTTCGCATACTCATACTTCAGAGGACTCCAAATAAAAAGTTCGAAATTTTCATAAAACTTTCTCGAATTTTCGAATATTTGCGAAAGCGGTTTGAGATTGGTTTGCATAGTTTCAGTTACAAAATTCGTAGAAATTTCTTCAAAAATATCGGATATAAAAATAAGAACTTAACTGAAAAATTTGATAAAAACTGCCACTGCTGTTTTTCTTTCACTGTTGTACCTATTTGCTTTGTTCACTACTTTCAGTGATGCTTTTATGTTTTTTTGCTCTTAAGCTCTTCCAGCTAATAGCTGTAAAAAGCAACAAGCTACAACATAATTGCAGTACAAGCCATAGCAACACTGTAAAGAGATAAAAGCTGAAGAACGTAAAGCTTTGTAACGAAGTGGAGAAGCATTAAAAAGTAGTAAAATGACACAAGTTTGCATAGAGACGTGAACTAAGAGGTAATAAAAAGTGGACAGTTGTTTGGGAATACTACCTAAAAACAAAAAGGAAGCGCAAAAGTAGAAGAAAAAATAGTTGCAAAGGATTATTATTAAAATAATTGCTTGCCTTGCATAGACATTGAACGAAAAGGGTGCTGAAATAGAAATAACAAAGAGAGTGGCGTGAGTGGCAGTTGGACAAAAGCTACTCATAATACGACCTAGCGTTGCAGTTGCAAGCAAGCGAGAGTTGCCAGTGATTTCTAAAGTTATGTCTTGAATTTCTTAGAAAATTTAAATTTTTCATAAAAAATGTTCCACTTCAAAGTCAATATGATAAATATTACGAAAAAAAATGCGCATGATGCAGGTTTTATCTTTTTATTTAAGTCAATAAATTAGGCGTGGTCTTAGCCAACTAAAATTTTATTTTTGGTAATTATTTCCTATTTAAAATAATTTAACTTCCAACGCAATGGATTTCTAGTCGAGTAGGCAATTAAAAAGTAGAGTCCTTTCGAAACGAATAAAATCACGCTCTACAAGTCGCTCATTATATCTGTTCTGATGTGTCACTCGGAATCATGGACGCCGTCGAGAGAAGAATTGGCTCATGTAGATTTATAGAGAAAACTTCTCCGGAAGATATATGGTCCTGTCCATGATACCATCGGCGAGTATAGAAGGAGGTATAATGATGGATTGTATAAACCTTCCGCAGATACAACGAAAGTTCAGCGAATAAAAACCCAAAGGACTCGCTGGCTAGGTCATGTTTGCGAATGAACGAAGACGCTCCGGCCAAG
Organism: Eurosta solidaginis; assembly: GCA_029619165.1. Classification (NCBI taxonomy): domain Eukaryota; kingdom Metazoa; phylum Arthropoda; class Insecta; order Diptera; family Tephritidae; genus Eurosta; species Eurosta solidaginis. The sequence continues at coordinate 34,033 of JARSSU010037504.1, forward strand.
AAAGTATTTCAGTCGACACCGCAGTTTGGAAACAGGTATAGTTGGCGTGACTTGTTACGGAACCAAAATCGCTTAGAAGTTTAATCGCCAACTAATGATGATTATACTTTTAACCCCTGCGCTAGTTGGCACAAAATTAGTACCATACTATTAAGAACAATAAAATTCAGTGATTTCATAAAACACAAAAAAAAAGTGTAGAGTGAAGCACCTAAATTTGGTTTAATTAGCGCTAAGCGGCAACGCTGTTCACATAAACTCTCTTCTTTTTGCGCTTCTCCTGAGTCAGATTAGTGATTATTCGCTTGCATAGAATGCGCTTCATAGCGACCGCATGTTGAAGACAACTAAGTCCATTTTGTTTTGTTTTTTGTAATTTCTTTTTGTGTTTTTTTTAGAAAAAACCCTGCCTTAAATATTTTTCAAACTGCTCAGTTTTATTTTTATTCTTTTGATTTTGGTACTCCTTCACTAAACTCTGCTTTATGGCACTTTAAATGCTTTGCATAAAGAACTCTCCAGAGTTTATCTCACCAACAACAAACTGAATAGTGGATATGTGAAAATCAAAAAGTTAAACAAACAAAAATGAAGTGTAGAGGGCGCGCTGAAAAAGCGATACGAGAAGCAAGCAAAACATGCAACTAACAACAGCAACAATGGCGGCACAAAGCGTTGAGCAGAAGAGTAGCTCAACTTTTTAATTAGCTGCATAAAAGTACCTAATGAGAAGAGATTAATGTTGCTGTTGTAAAATAGCAAAAAAAAAGAAAAAAGTGTATGGCCTGCAAAGCTAAGGCAACAATAAAAGTCACTGCTCTACATATTAGTCAAGTACTTTGGCAAATTTGTAGTTTTTATACTCAGCTGAGCAGAGCTCATAACGGTAATCCGTAACGGCATAAACTAATGGAGATAGATATGACTTCTATATATCAAAATGACCTGGGCGAAAAAAGAAATTCATTTAGCCATGCCCGTTAGTCCGTCCGTCCGTAAACACGATAACTTGAGTAAATTTTGAAGTATCTTGATGAAATTTGGTATGTATGTAGGTTCCTGGGCGCTCATCTCAGATCGCTATTTAAAATGAACGAAATCGGACTACAACCACGCCCACTTTTTCGATATCGAAAATTTCGAAAAACAGAAAACGTGCGATAATTTATTACGAAATATGGGGAAAGCGATGAAACTTGGTAGGTGCGTTGACCTTATCACGCAAAATAGAAAATTAGTAAAATTTTGGACAACGGGCGTGGCGCCGCCCACTTTTAAAAGAAGGTAATTTAAAAGTTTTGTAAGCTGTAATTTGGCAGTCGTTGAAGATATCATGATTAAATTTGGCAAGAGTGTTACTACTATTATTATATGTGTGCTAAATAAAAATTAGCAAAATCGGATGACGAACACGCCCACTTTAAAAAAAAATTTTTTTAAGTCAAATTTTAACAAAAGATTTAATATCTTTACAGTATAAAAGTAAATTATGACAAAATTCAACTCCAGTATGATATGGTGCAACAAAATACAAAAATAAAAGAAAATTTCAAAATGGGCGTGGCTCCGCCCTTTTTCATTTAATTCGTCTAGAATACTTTTAATGCCATAAGTCGAACAAAATTTACCAATCCTTGTGAAATTCGGTAGGGACATAGATTCTATGACGATAACTTTTTTCTGTGAAAATTGGCGAAATCGGTTAAAGCCACGCCCAGTTTTTATACACAGTTGACCTTCTGTCTTTCCGCACGGCCGTTAACACGATAACTTGAGCAAAAATCGATATATCCTTACTAAACTCAGTACACGAACTTATCTGAACTCACTTCATCTTGGTATAAAAATAGCCGAAATCCGACTATGACCACGCCCACTTTTTCGATATCGAAAATTACGAAAAATAAAAAAATTGCCATAATTCTATACCAAATACGAAAAAAGGGATGAAACGTGGTAATTGGATTGGTTTATTGACGCAAAATATAACTCTAGAAAAAACTTTGTGAAATGGGTGTGACACCTACCATATTAAGTAGAAGAAAATGAAAAAGTTCTGCAGGGCGAAATCAAAAGCCCTTAGAATCTTGGCCGGAATACTGTTCGTGGTATTACATATATAAATAAATTAGCGGTACACGACAGATGATGTTTTGGGTCACCGTGGTCCACATTTTCATCTATATCTTCAAACGCCTTCACATATACAACCAACTAAGGGCCACTCCCTTTTAAAACCCTCACTAATAACTTTAATTTGATACCCATATCGTACAAACGCATTCTAGTCACCCCTGGTCCACCTTTATGGCGATATCCCTAAATGGCGTCCACCTATAGAACTATGGCCCACTCTCTTTTAAAATACTCTTTAATACCTTCCATTTGAAACCCATGTCATACAAACACATTCCAGGGATACCCTAGGTTCATTTTGCTAAATGGTGATTTTCCCTTATTTTGTCTCCAAAGCTCTCAGCTGAGTATGTAATGTTCGGTTACACCCGAACTTAGCCTTCCTTACTTGTTTGTCTACTTTTGAAATATTTTGTTTTATATTTTTTGCATACTTTTATTTATTTTTGTCTTGAGTATTAACGGTTAGTAAATTTGTGTCATTATTTTAATGAAAATGCTTTAGTGTCATAGCTTAACAAATTAATTGCAAAAACAACTATGTGCTAAATCTAGAAAAAAAACAACAAAAATTAATATTGAAATATCAGCAGAACTATGTTTGTATAAAAGCTTTTCTAACACGCTTATATAAGCATCACTGGTATGTTTGTTTGTATGTTACTCTCTTTTATGCCATATAATAAAAAAGTGTTACTTATAAAAACCGGTACCCTGTCTTTTCAGGTGGTACGGATATCTTTGCATGTAATTGGTTGGTTTTACGTAGAGAAATGTGCTTATTAGTATTGTAGTTTGACTAATATTTTAAACACTGTGTTTGAGTTATAGCTGATACCGCTAGAATTTAAAAAAGAAACAAAAAAATCTTTTGTGGCTAGCCTGCTATAACGAGTGAACGGTCATAACATAAAGTTGATGAATAGGAATATTAAAAAATTAGCTACATTAGCTTACAAATAGACCAACATTTCATGCCGCTTCTTGAAATTCTAAACTATAATTAATAATTTTATCAACTGTGATTTTGCCAGCTCAAGGTCCAATGTACCATCACAGTTTGATAAAGTCAAAGTAAAAAGGTCGTTACAATCAAATTTTAGTCTTAACTACGGAAGGCACGCCGTAAAAAACAGCAGCAAGAAGATGGTTTATGCGAAGCTGAAAAACAAATATGACAACAAAACGAAGAAATCGATCAACAGATATAAGACTGAATCCAACCAGATGGCAAGACTGCAGAGTAGCATAAGCCCCTGAAGACGATCTCCGAAGGAGATTGAAATATATTGGGAAATATTTAAAAAAGTGTTTTATTACATTGGACCTTGAGCCAGCAAAAATCACAGTTTGATAAAGTCAAAGTAAAAAGGTCGTTACAATCAAATTTTAGTCTTAACTACGGAAGGCACGCCGTAAAAAACAGCAGCAAGAAGATGGTTTATGCGAAGCTGAAAAACAAATATGACAACAAAACGAAGAAATCGATCAACAGATATAAGACTGAATCCAACCAGATGGCAAGACTGCAGAGTAGCATAAGCCCCTGAAGACGATCTCCGAAGGAGATTGAAATATATTGGGAAATATTTAAAAAAGTGTTTTATTACATTGGACCTTGAGCCGGCAAAAATCACAGTTTGATAAAGTCAAAGTAAAAAGGTCGTTACAATCAAATTTTAGTCTTAACTACGGAAGGCACGCCGTAAAAAACAGCAGCAAGAAGATGGTTTTATGCGAAGCTGAAAAAGAAATATGACAACAAAACGAAGAATCGATCAACAGATATAAGACTGAATCCAACCCAGATGGCAAGACTGCAGAGTAGCATGAGCCCTGAAGACGATCTCCGAAGGAGATTGAAATATATTGGGAAATATTCAAAAAAGTGTTTTATTACATTGGACCTTGAGCCGGCAAAAATCACAGTTTGATAAGTCAAAGTAAAAAAGGTCGTTACAATCAAATTTTAGTCTTAACTACGGAAGGCACGCCGTAAAAAACAGCAGCAAGAAGATGGTTTATGCGAAGCTGAAAAACAAATATGACAACAAAACGAAGAAATCGATCAACAGATATAAGACTGAATCCAACCAGATGGCAAGACTGCAGAGTAGCATGAGCCCCTGAAGACGATCTTCCGAAGGAGATTGAAATATATTGGGAAATATTTAAAAAAGTGTTTTATTACATTGGACCTTGAGCCGGCAAAAATCACAGTTGATAAAGTCAAAATAAAAAGGTCGTTACAATCAAATTTAGTCTTAACTACGGAAGGCACGCCGTAAAAAACAGCAGCAAGAAGATGGTTTATGCGAAGCTTGAAAACAAATATGACAACAAAAACGAAGAAATCGATCAACAGATATAAGACTGAATCCAACCAGATGGCAAGACTGCAGAGTAGCATGAGCCCCTGAGACGATCTCCGAAGGAGATTGAAATATATTGGGAAATTATTTAAAAAAGTGTTTTATTACATTGGACCTTGAGCCGGCAAAAATCACAGTTGATAAAGTCAAAATAAAAGGTCGTTACAATCAAATTTTAGTCTTAACTACGAAGGCACGCCGTAAAAAACAGCAGCAAGAAGATGGTTTATGCGAAGCTGAAAACAAATATGACAACAAAACGAAGAAATCGATCAACAGATATAAGACTGAATCCAACCAGATGGCAAGACTGCAGAGTAGCATGAGCCCCTGAAGACGATCTCCGAAGGAGATTGAAATATATTGGGAAATATTTAAAAAAGTGTTTTATTACATTGGACCTTGAGCGGCAAAAATCACAGTTTGATAAGTCAAAATAAAAAGGTCGTTACCATCAATTTTAGTCTTAACTACGGAAGGCCACGCGTAAAAAACAGCAGCAAGAAGATGGTTTATGCGAAGCTGAAAAACAAATATGACAACAAAACGAAGAAATCGATCAACAGATATAAGACTGATCCACCAGATGGCAAGACGTGTAGAGTAGCATGAGCCCCTGAAGACGATCTCCGAAGGAGATTGAAATATATTGGGAAATATTTAAAAAAGTGTTTTATTACATTGGACCTTGAGCCGGCAAAAATCACAGTTTGATAAAGTCAAATAAAAAGGTCGTTACAATCAAATTTAGTCTTAACTACGGAAGGCACGCCGTAAAAAACAGCAGCAAGAAGATGGTTTATGCGAAGCTGAAAAACAAATATGACAACCAAAACGAAGAAATCGATCAACAGATATAAGACTGAATCCAACCAGATGGCAAGACTGTAGAGTAGCATGAGCCCCTGAAGACGATCTCCGAAGGAGATTGAAATATATTGGGAAATATTTAAAAAAGTGTTTTATTACATTGGACCTTGAGCCGGCAAAAATCACAGTTTGATAAAGTCAAAATAAAAGGTCGTTACAATCAATTTTAGTCTTAACTACGGAAGGCACGCCGTAAAAAACAGCAGCAAGAAGATGGTTTATGCGAAGCTGAAAAACAAATATGACAACAAAACGAAGAAATCGATCAACAGATATAAGACTGAATCCAACCAGATGGCAAGACTGTAGAGTAGCATGAGCCCCCTGAAGACGATCTCCGAAGGAGATTGAAATATATTGGGAATATTTAAAAAAGTGTTTTATTACATTGGACCTTGAGCCGGCAAAAATCACAGTTTGATAAAGTCAAAATAAAAAGGTCGTTACAATCAATTTTAGTCTTAACTACGGAAGGCACGCCGTAAAAACAGCAGCAAGAAGATGGTTTATGCGAAGCTGAAAAACAAATATGACAACAAAACGAAGAAATCGATCAACAGATATAAGACTGAATCCAACCAGATGGCAAGACTGTAGAGTAGCATGAGCCCCTGAAGACGATCTCCGAAGGAGATTGAAATATATTGGGAAATATTAAAAAAGTGTTTTATTACATTGGACCTTGAGCCGGCAAAAATCACAGTTTGATAAAGTCAAAATAAAAAGGTCGTTACAATCAAATTTTAGTCTTAACTACGGAAGGACGCCGTAAAAAACAGCAGCAAGAAGATGGTTTATGCGAAGCTGAAAAACAAATATGACAACAAAACGAAGAAATCGATCAACAGAATATAAGACTGAATCCACCAGATGGCAAGACTGTAGAGTAGCATGAGCCCCTGAAGACGATCTCCGAAGGAGATTGAAATATATGGGAAATATTTAAAAAAGTGTTTTATACATTGGACCTGAGCCGGCAAAAATCACAGTTTGATAAAGTCAAAATAAAAAGGTCGTTACAATCAAATTTAGTCTAAACTACGGAAGGCACGCCGTAAAAAACAGCAGCAAGAAGATGGTTTATGCGAGCTGAAAAACAAATATGACAAACAAAACGAAGAAATCGATCACAGATATAAGACTGAATCCAACCAGATGGCAAGACTGTAGAGTAGCATGAGCCCCTGAAGACGATCTCCGAAGGAGATTGAAATATATTGGGAAATATTTAAAAAAGTGTTTTATTACATTGGACCTTGAGCCGCAAAAATCACAGTTTGATAAAGTCAAAATAAAAAGGTCGTTACAATCAAATTTTAGTCTTAACTACGGAAGGCACGCCGTAAAAAACAGCAGCAAGAAGATGGTTTATGCGAAGCTGAAAAACAAATATGACAACAAAACGAAGAAATCGATCAACAGATATAAGACTGAATCCAAACCAGATGGCAAGACTGCAGAGTAGCATGAGCCCCTGAAGACGATCTCCGAAGGAGATTGAAATATATTGGGAAATATTAAAAAGTGTTTTATTACATTGGACCTTGAGCCGGCAAAAATCACAGTTTGATAAAGTCAAAATAAAAAGGTCGTTACAATCAAATTTTAGTCTTAACTACGGAAGGCACGCCGTAAAAAACAGCAGCAAGAAGATGGTTTATGCGAAGCTGAAAAACAAATATGACAACAAAACGAAGAAATCGATCAAACAGATATAAGACTGAATCCAACCAGATGGCAAGACTGCAGAGTAGCATGAGCCCCTGAAGACGATCTCCGAGGAGATTGAAATATATTGGGAAATATTTAAAAAGTGTTTTATTACATTGGACCTTGAGCCGGCAAAAATCACAGTTTGATAAAGTCAAAGTAAAAAGGTCGTTACAATCAAATTTTAGTCTTAACTACGGAAGGCACGCCGTAAAAAACAGCAGCAAGAAGATGGTTTATGCGAAGCTGAAAAACAAATATGACAACAAAACGAAGAAATCGATCAACAGATATAAGACTGAATCCAACCAGATGGCAAGACTGCAGAGTAGCATAAGCCTGAAGACGATCTCCGAAGGAGATTGAAATATATTGGGAAATATTTAAAAAGGTGTTTTATTACATTGGACCTTGAGCCGGCAAAAATCACAGTTGATAAAGTCAAAGTAAAAAGGTCGTTACAATCAAATTTTAGTCTTAACTACGGAAGGCACGCCGTAAAAAACAGCAGCAAGAAGATGGTTTATGCGAAGCTGAAAAACAAATATGACAACAAAAACGAAGAAATCGATCAACAGATATAAGACTGAATCCAACCAGATGGCAAGACTGCAGAGTAGCATGAGCCCCTGAAGACGATCTCCGAAGGAGATTGAAATATATTGGGAAATATTAAAAAAGTGTTTTATTACATTGGACCTTGAGCCGGCAAAAATCACAGTTTGATAAAGTCAAAGTAAAAGGTCGTTACAATCAAATTTTAGTATAATTAATAATTTGTGGTGAATTCAAGTAAATTGGAAGTCATACTTTTCAACTTATGATAAGTAATAGAATTTTCTTACAAGTATACAAGCTCGTGCTACATATTAAGAACTATGTACATGTATCTTGATGGCATGTGCGTTTTCAGGCCCCTAAGGGTTAATAACATAAATAGTAGTACCAGATAGCATTAGAAGCAAGACAATGGTTTGAGTGGTAGTGTATAGTAGTATTGGTTGTATATCTATATATAGTAAATCAATGAGCTTAGGACAAACATACCAGCACATGCCCATTTAGGATACATGGAAGCCATGTTTTCTATGAGGGTAAGTAACAAACCATACACAGCTCAGTACAGCACTTAAAAGGTTTCGCGAAATTGTGTGAATAGCAGATTTTATAAGCTTACGCACTAAAACTGCTTATACGTAAGTTGTGATGTTATGTAAGTAAGCATTTTCAAAAAAGCGAAATGAGGCTGCTCGCGTTCGATGTATGCAATCAACCAACCATAGGAGTCGAAAATACAAATATATTTGCCCTTTAGTGAGACCTATGTAAAATACTCTGAAATAAAGCAAAAGCGCAGAATTACTATATTTGAACTAGCCTTAAATAACACAAATATAGTTTAAAACAAGTAAGGAAATCTAAGTTCGGGTGAAACCGAACATTACATACCCAGCTGTACACCTGAAATGCTGCTGTTGTTTGTTTTGTGTGCTTAAGAGTGTTACAAGGCTGCCAATAATTCATATACATATGGTTCAATTCCGAACTAATTTTCTTCGAATTATGGTTCCCGAAACATAGAAAATTGCTTAGTCATAAAAGGGGCGGTGCCATGCCCATAATTTTAAATTTCTTATTTATTGTTATAAATCCACTTGGGAGATGGAATACCATTGATATAAAGCTCTTTTTTTACAAAGATATAGCTTATTTTATTCGTCCACGACCCTTTTAGAAATGTTTTATATAAAAGTGGGCGTGGTCCTTAACCGATTTCGCTAATTTTTCTTCCAAGCATTCCTTATAGTAAAGGCAATATCTCTGCCGAATTTTGTTACGATAGGTTCAACGATTTTTATTTGTGATTAATAACATTTGTAAAATTGATTTTAACACAAGTGGGACGGTGCCACGCCCATTTTAAAATGTTTGTTTTTTAATTTTTATCAAGAGTCTCAATATCAGTCCACACGTCAAATTTCAACATTCTAGGTGTATTATTTACTAAATAATCAGGTTTTTGTGTTTTCCAAAATGTTATATATATAAAAAGTGGGCGTCGTTATCATCAGATTTCGCTCATTTTCAATACCAATCTATCCTGGCTCCAGATAAGCTCGTGTACCAAATTTGGTGAAGATATCTCAATATTTACTCTAGTTATCGTGTTAACGGATAGACGGACGGACGGATGGACATGGCTCAAATTTTTTTCTTTTCTGATGATTTTGATATATGTAATTCTATATCTATCTCGATTCCTTTATACCTGTATAACCAACCGTTATCCAATCAAAGTTATAATACCCTGTGTATAAGTACAGCTGGGTATAAAAACTAAGCAACACACACAGAGGTTCGTGTCTGCGCTATTAAGCACAACTCGTTTTGTAGCGAGTTATTTAACCACTGCCTCTCTTCTATAATTGCCGATAGATGGGTCTCTTTGCGCGCCTAGCCTAGAGAGTTATAACACATACAAGTGAAGCTAATATAGCGTGTTAAAATAGTAACTGCACTACTCAATTAAGCACAGTTCCTCAGTCACTCTCAACATTCGAGCACCAGAACAACTTCTTATCAGGGTATAAGCTTAGCGGCGTAACTAGCTCTCGAGCCTGCAAATAGCTCGCTCAATTGTTGCTTATATTTTAATGTTGCTCTAATTCAATGATCACCTAAATTAAAACTGTGTATGTGTTGGTAAGAGTACTACTATCGTAGTGGTGTTGGTTAAGTCGTTTATTAACGAGCAATGAGGCTAGACATATGCACGCATATTAAAACGCATGAGCGTTTGTTTGCAAAATGGCCTTTCCCGATTCCGACCCGAAGCTTGCTCAGCCACTACTAAACGAAAGAGAATACTAATTAGTGTGAGCGTGAGTTATTTCACTAATAAATTATTTCACGATAAGACGCCACCGGTACATATTCCATATACGCATCAGAGATCACCACGTCGTTCGGTGCAAGGTTAAATTTGTAATCGATACATGGTTGCTTCTATGCTAAATATTTGGGGGAGTTGCCACTTAGTTATACAAACGTAACGAGACACGTGTAACATGGCATCTCACTTGTCAGGATTGGACCATGCATTATTTGTATGCCCTTTTAAACTGTTCGTATTTATAAAATCTCGTCAGAAATTCAAATCTTAAAGAATATCAGTTGCTTGTTTTGAAAACATAGTTGGTTCACTACTTCGCCTCGTATTTTATTACGTTATGTATAGTACGGGTTACGTGGTTATTTCACTAGCTGGTTTGATGTCTGGGTACGTTTTTAAGTAAGTTAATGGAGGATAAGGAAGACACGAAATGCACAAAATATGGATTTGTTATTGTTAGACATGTGTAAACGTATTGATTTTTGATTTTCTCGTAAACAAACATCTCATGTGTTACGAATATAATAACTAATGGGTCTGGTAAAGCTCTCATTAGAGTGGCCGTTTGTTGAGTTTAATCTGTTTTTTTTTGTAAACCTTAAATTTGAATTTTTTTATTTCAAGAAAATATTTAAAAAGCACATAAAAATATATATTATACGCACGAATTTCTTGCTAAGCACTTTGAAGACCTCTTTGTTTGAGCAATAATGCAAAAAAAAACATAGTAATTTTATAAGAAGTTTCTTCCTCTCCGTTCTCTTCACTGTATCTCTCTGACAAACCTTACACCACGCCTATTCATATTGTGGCTAATATTTGCAAGTTTGACACTTCACTTTGCGGCTATTAAGTAAATGCTGCACAACAATAATGTAAACAAATGAGATCACAACGGCCACACAAAGCAAAGACGAAACACAATAGCGGACATATACACAGCAAGTACGAGCGCAGTCAGCTTAAGACTACGTATTATAAACTACACACACAAACATTTATATAGTCCTAGCGAATACACAGAAAAGCGAGAAGTAAAAAAGCAACTTTTCGGGATCGCTCTTCGCGAAAAGTCTAGACCCAGGGAGAAAATAATGACGTTCCAACTGAATGGTATGTAAGCAGCGCCATCTATGAAATGATTAATCAGTTTAATTTTACCGTGTTGTACGTGAAATACGTGAACACTTCAGTTTTGAGGTTCTATTCCACTGTTGTGTAAAATAAAGATCTTTTATTGTACAGAATATAAGTTATTTAATTGACAGTTTAGCGAAACTGAAACCGTTAGCGAGAACATCTAAAATTCGTAAAAATTTCTTTTACTCTTTCGGTTTTCTCTCCAAGTTGAGTTCTATGATTTTTTTTCATAACAGCTAAGAAATAACAAACTTGTGAATTAAATGGACACGCTATTGTTGATGCAATCAACGTATCGAACAGATCGGTCAACAATACATTTTGCAAAAGCCAGGTACGTGACTTTTTGAGGTTTGTGTGGATTTTTCGTGTGAATGATTCAAAAAAGGGGCGCTTATGAAAGCTCTTAGCAGGTAATGGTAGAGATGGAGAAGTGGAAGTAAAGTACACGAAGCAACATCTTAAAGAAGCTGGGTATGTATTCTTGTTAAAGAATTAAAAAAAATGCTTGTATGACACGTTTTGCAATTGGGGTAGAAGGAGTTCGTGAGTGGATGATGAAGGATGTTTTATGCTCATATGTTTTGTAAATAGTAGGTAGCCATGTTGGCGACCTTGATTGTATTGTAAAAAGTATTGCTAATGTTCATTATTTTCGTTATCGGCTTCTTTTCTTTGCTTGTTTGTATACTCAAGTTTCAATGTTTGTCAACAGTAAAGCACTGAAGAGTGGAAGTTTAAGGTTGACAGAAAAGGGAGTGATCTGTAATGTGACAAATAAATTAGTGTATCTGTATGGAAAGTTTCGGAGAAAATGTTTTATCTTTGTAAGTTGATCTCAAATCTGCTGGGTAGTGAGGATTTAATCAAAAGCAAAGATATAATCAAAGTTCAGCTTGGCTTCTTGAGTAGATCTGCTTTGGAAAGGGGATCCGGGACATTTCATCAAACGTTTGATACCAGAAGTAAATATAATTTTGGATTTTTCGAGAAATATTTCGTCGGCTTCTTTTTTTATTTTCGATATCTTATCGGTAGCAAGTTATTATCGTTGAGTTATCGGCTTGTCATCGTCGGGTTACAGATGTGTCATCGATTTTACATTAAAGTTTAATCGGTATATGTTGCATATCTAATCGAAATTCATAATACGATGGTAAAAAATTGAAAAACCTCCAATCGGAAACCGATAATTTTTCAATATCGATTCGATAATTTTTTGATAACAAATCGAAAGCTTTTCGATAAGAAATCTATAATGTTTATTAATGTTTCGATAAATTTTGAAAAATATTCTCTAACTTTGCAATAGTAAACCGGTAACAAGTCGCTAGCATTATGGAAACAAATCGATAACTTTGCGATAACAATGCTTTAACACTCCGATAACAATGCGATAATGTTTTGTAAAATATCGATAAATTTTCAACAATTTTTTGACAATAAATCAATATTACTTCGATAACAAAATTGTAAGTTTTTGACAACTTTGAATCAATAATCGATAACTCTTCGATAAAAGTCAATAAATTTTCGATAAAAACATCGAAACGTATGTTAGCTATAGCGAATTTATAACAATGCGATAACAAATCGATGACCCGTCTATACATCTTCGACAACACACTTAAAACCAAATTGATAACTCATTGATAGCAAACCCATAACTCATCGACATAAACCTGTTAACACTTCGATAGCAAATTGTTGTTTTGATTTCTAAAATTGCCTACGTCTTGCTACTTTTCCATTTTTCCTTTGATTGACTTGACTTTATTTAATGTCTGATTTCGCTCATATCAACTCTACCACTTGAATGTATCCCGGGTTGCAAGGCATAGGGGAAAAGGTAGGAATGAAAATGCGGATGAGCTAGCTTAAAAGGGCGCATCCCTCGAAGCTTGCCCCGTAGACGTCCTTATCAGATGGGACGCGTTTAAGAGATGGGGAGTGTTGCACATGAACGACCAAGAGGGAAAGACGTCGATCTAAGTCTCGAACATCACGTGTAATGGCCTTACAACCTTAGACTAACAAAGTTAGTTCCACAGTTTTTGAGCTACACACAAAGGAGTCAAACAGCTTTAAACTCTGCCGACTTTTTTAGCTCGAAATTTGTTTTTTTAGAAAGGGGACGTGAGCTATGTCATATTTTTTGCACCATTGCCACATTATTCTTAATTAGATTTCAAAGAAAAACGATTTATTTGCCTCTCTGTCACTGTTTTTTAATTATCGTACAACTAATACGAAATTAGCGACCTTAGACTATTTTTGAAAAATCTCTTATCGATTTTCGTAAAATATCGCCAAGCTGTTAATCATTACAAAATATACGCTATTATATAAGCAAAAAATTTTTCTTAAATAAGCGGCAATATTTTTGTATGACAAAGCACCCACGAAACGCGCGAAAATAATAAATTTGCAGCTGTCATAAGACACAAAAAAAAATGTAGGTATATAGAGGGGTAAAAGTTTCGTTAAATAATTAAAACATAAAATAACGAGTGACCGAAAAACAGCTGCAAATCATCAGCGGAGTGTACCTTTTTGAAATTGTGCCGCAAAAAAAAAGTAAAGTAAACAAAGAAATATCGCCCCAAAAACTGACAAACATGTGGAACACTTAAGCAGTGTTGTAGCGATAAGGCAACGCGGTACAGCAGGGAGGTGAACATTTCGGCCGGAAAGTTACACCAAATAAAGTGACAGCGCACGTCAGCGATGGCAATGGGCAGATGGATGGTTGGGTAAGCGGATGACGTGAAATATGACTTTTTATTCTGGCATGAGACACATTTGTTTTGAGAGGTGCCTAGTACTTAGGTTTATATTTTTACATAAGTGTATTTTGTTTTTAAAATATTTTAATTAATTAATGTTGAATTATTTTTCTAATCGTGTTTAATGTATTACAATAAGCTTTTTCGTGTTTGATTACGAATATTCAAGAAATATGTAGTTACTTAAATTAATAAGTTCATGAATAACTCAAAATACTAATAATAAGTGTTGCCAACTTTTTAAAATTAAAAAATACCGTAAAAGCAATATTGGAGCTGGAACAGCGTCGAAGACACTGACAGCAATATTGATAATGGGCTTAGTAGGTTAGGTTGGGAGAGCGTGCATGGGAACCTCCACCACTTGGACACATTTCGTATATTGTGAATTCGCTTGGTGAGTGCCGGGTGGCCACACCTTCGCCCAACTAGATTACTTCCTATTAGTTCCTAACGAACTACTAGCTTTCTGTGATGAGCTTAAGAAGAAGCGAAAGACACACCTCCCATCCGCTCTCATACTCGAGAAAAATTGTGCACCAATAAATCTAAGTCGTCTTATCTGCATTTTCTGACATAGACTAAAAAAGTGATGAATCGACTCTTTTTCATCCTCATTATAATCGCTGTTGCGGTGCAATAGCGCAATGACTTGTGATAACACCCGTAAGTACCCTCACTTCAGATTTGTTTTGCTTGAGAAGGAAAGTAGTTCCTTTCAACTCCCAACATGACCATAAAAACCTTGAGATCCACAGCACTTATCTTATATTCCTTAATTTTCCTCAGGAGATAACCCAGCGGCGGCCGTACGCAGCTCTCCGTCGTGAATACGTCTATTGCGGAACCTTCCCTGGCCATATCATCTACAATTTCATTCATTTCAATATCGGCTTGCGCAGGGATCCAACAAAGAGATATAAGGAGATGCTCCCAGAACGCCAGCGCGGCTGTCCATGAGTGAGGAATTCGGTACGACTGATTTACCTACAAATGCTTTGAATACATTTCAGCTCTAGTTTTTTTTTCATTTTCGGGCTGTCTTTGTATACTGTAATACGCCTTTCATAGTATGGGCCTTTATTCTATTCATCCCTCGAAGAATATCTTATTATCTACATTTGAAAGTCAACAACCGCCGTGAATTGGCCCGTGTCGGATGTTAGGCCAGTTAAGGTGCCGTTTAAATGACTGCCACATATTTCATTCTCTTAGTCGTAGAGACCATTTTGCGGTTTGACAGTGAACGAACACTTGTAGAGGAATTAAGTGAAAAATTGGATTTAGCCTTTCCTCAGGTGTGTTGCTTATAGCGTATAATATTCCCAGCTAAGTTAGCCTTCCCACGTACTTAACACTTAGTTGATTGCTCTCTTTGTTTAGCGCCTTTTACCACACAAGAGCTACGTACGCTAGGATCGGCCGATTGACTACGTTGTACATACTGTGGGTGATATGTGGTGACAATCCCCAGTTTGTCCCGAAAGCTTTTTTGCATGGGTAATATGTTGCTAGACCTTTATGTTTTACGTATGGAAATGCCGTTTGAGAACAACAATTGTGAGTAAAGGCGTTTTTGATTACAGTTCCGAGATGGGACTTTTTTTCAATAAAATTGCGAGATAAGGCACTTTTTAAAAGTTCAAAAATAGAGTTTTCTTCAGCTAAATTTTGATATAAGGCAAGATAGGGTATTGTTCTGCTAAAGCAAACTTTAGATAAGCTTTTCTAAAATATATTTTGCCTTTGCTGAAATCGTAACAAAACATCATAATATGCGGAATAATAAATCAGTTCTTTTCATGAACTATTTTTTAAATCCCATTTATTGAGCGCGAGAAACTCGGCGTTGGTAACACTGCTTATGTGAAAGAGTCAGATTATTTTTTTTGGCACAGGAGACAGAAACATCAGACAACCAAATTGCAATTTTTTTTCTTCGAGCGCCAAAATTCTCGCTGAAAGATTAAATGAAAAAATAAACAATGAAGTGGATATAGATTTATGAAAAGAAAAAAAATTATAAAGAGCAACTTTTTGACGTGCTAAATATAAGTAAAATTCGCAGCGACAGATAGCGTGGTGATGTTGCAAAACATTTGCATTGGCAACGTCAATTTCGAAAATATTGCACAGGGCTATGACGGCAATATTTGTTTAAGTTGACGTCATTTGGTTTCTTACATATGTGCATATATATGTATGATGGACTCGCTATGTGCCATTGGAAGTGCTGCACTAGTAGCAAAATTTGAAACAAACTAAAAAAACGTAGAGTACTTCGTAGAAAAAATGCAAAAAAAAATAATATTTACTAATTTTAATATTTTTCTTTTTATTTTCTTTTATTTTCAAATTCAGAAAATTTGTGCATCACGACCGATAGCAAAATGGCATCAACATTTCATTCCGATTGTGGCGCGATGCTTGTCAACGTCATTCAATAGCGGGCAAACAAGAAAAAGCAGAACAATATACAATGCGCGCCAGCGAGAACGAAAGAGCAAGCGAGAAAAACAAGTAGGAGGCAAGAAAGTATGTCTGTTATATGGTAGCGAAGACGTCAGAAAGTAGCAATCGCCGCCAAACAGATGCAATCCCTACAGTGAATTTAAAATTTAGAAAAAGTGAGCGCACGATGGAAACCAATATCTACTTGGTGTCTAAATTTAGATTTAAATGAAAGGCGTAAGACTTTTCGTCAGAAATAATTGTGTAAAAGTAAAAGAAACAGAAACAAAAAATATATTAAAACGTCTAGAATAAGCGAGAAAAAGCATGTAAATTGATTTCAAAGAAAATAAAAATGGTGCTTGTAGTTGTCTTTTCTTCTTCAAGAATTGCTCTACTTCATCCATGGATTTCTTTGGCTCTTAGTAGCTGCAGCCGCTGAAGATCTTTTTCTATTTTTATCCCGAGAAATCACGTGGACTTGAAGTAAGAAAAAAACAAGTAAGGACGGGACTGTCTTCGACTGTGCCGAAGACTTCATACCTTTCATGAATGGGCCTGAACAATAATCTTATCCCGTTCGTAATCTCCAAATAATCGGATGTATAAAATAAGAAATATATAATGAAAAGATGTATATACCTAAACGATTTTTAAGATAAATATAAAATAAAAAATGGCAAAAAACCCCCTTACCTGAACGACCGGTATGGGATATATATTATATATAGCTCCGATCGAAATGATTTTTACAGGAAATCTTCTATGATATATTAGAATATATCACCAAGTTTCACGTTTTTATATTCGAAACTAAGGGAGAAATGGCCAAAAATCTTTCTATCTAAACGATCGGTTGTATGGGATAGGTATATACTATATAATATATACATATAGCTCCGATCAAAGTGATTTTTTCAGGAAATCTTCTATGATATATTAGAATAAATATCACCAAGTTTCATGTTTATACTTTCTAAATTAAGGGAGAAATGGCCAAAAATCTTTCTATATGAACGATCGGTTGTATGGGATATATATTATATATAGCTCCGATCGAAATAATTTTTTCTTGAAATCTTCTATGATATATTGGAATAAATATCACCAAGTCTAACGTTTTTATATTGGAAATTAAGGGAGAAGTTGCCAAAAATCTTTCTATCTGAACGATCGGTTGTATGGGATATATATTATATATAGCTCCGATCAAAGTGATTTTTTCAGGATATCTTCTAAGATATATTAGAATATATATCACAGAGTTTCACGTTTATGCTTTCTAAATTGCGGCAGGAATGACCAAAATCGTCTCATCTGAACGATCGGCTGTATGGGAGATATATGTTATAGTGGTCCGATCCTACCGGATCCGACAAATGTCTAATATAATACAAAAGTACATCCTTGTGTCAAATTTCATTGAGATATCTCAAAATATGAGGGACTAGTTTGCGTTCAAACAGACAGACGGACGGACAGACGGACATGGCTATATCAACTCAGTGATCAATTCGGTATACTTAATGGTGAGTCTATCTTCTATATTTCTCAACGTTACAAACATCGGACCAAAGTTAATATACCATTTCATGTTCATGAAAGGTATAAAAATACTTCAGTTTTTGGCATGACATGCATTTTAAGAAAAATGAATGTATTGGCACTTGCTTTGCATGCCACAGTCTTGTAAATATTTGCTACAGCACTTGGGTCAAAAGTCTTGACAGTACATCTATTTGGTATTTATTGGAGGGAATCGTGGCTATGTAGCTGACAAATTGAAAATGTGTGTAGTTGGCAGGCGATCGAGTCGAACAGAAGAAGGGTTGGTTTCAGATTGACACACATAGTCTACATAGAAAAAAGAAAAGGTAAGTAGAACTGCTGATGGGATTGACTTGAAGAATCTGCCGTTCAGGCAATCTTGCCGGTTTTCTGACCTCTGCAGTGGCTGCTAAGGCAAGGCATATGCAAAAGAAAGTGCAGATAGATTACTCAAAATATTGCGATTCCCATAGAAATATTTGTTTGCAGTCAGGCTCCCTTAAAGGAACTTGAATCTTTCTTAATTAAATTGAAAATTGTTCAAAAATGTGGAACCTCACTTGCGTCCACAATACAATCTCAGCACAGCCCTTTGCTGGGTTCGTAGACACAGTAACAGCGAAGAGCACGAAATTTCAAATGAGATGACCAGCAATGATTTTAAAGAAGGCGACTAGCTCTGTAGGAGTACCATTGTGCAATCTCAAAAAAAAATTTAAGACTTCACTCTTAACAAAGCTAATTTATCTATAGACCGACCTGCACGACGGCTAACTCTTAAGGTACTTATGGGAATGTTTGGTTATAACCGGAATGAACTTCTTTTTCAAGTTCAACAAACTTCCTCTCAAAATACGTCGCACCGATGCTTCGACGACGGTACATCGACTTATCTCGGTTGCAACTTCGAAAACGCCTTTTCACAGAAAACGTTTGAAAAATGGACTTTTTCAGATTTTTTTTGAAGAATGCCTTATTTCGCGATTTGAAAAATTGAAGACCACACTCTTGATACAACTAATTAATTAATGGACCTACTCGCAATATTGCGATGTCTCGAGGTACCTATGGTCATGTTTAGGTATAAACATAATAAATTTCCGCTAAAAATACATCGAGAGCGGCACATCGACTCCTGACTCGATAGCACCCTTTCCCGCTTGCAGTTTCGCAAACGCCCTATCCTATTTTGAGAAACCTCCTTTTTCAGAAGAACGCCTTATCTTTTGATTGCTTCCAAATTACGCTGAGTACATTTTCATTATATTTCCATATTATATAGAGCGCTTATAAAACCGTTCAATCGAGTTTGACAGAACGTTAAAAAAAATCCTCATAAACGGTGTTTTCGAAATGCCTGCAAAATTGGTGTGGTATTTCATTCAGCGGATAATGAGACGTAGATTCTTCACTTTCTTCGCCGATCTGCAGGACTATAAATACCATGACTCAGACTTTGGACCAATATTTTTCGATAGTCTTGTTGAGGTTAGAAACTTGCAAATCTCGCTCATAAGTAAAAGCAGGTGATCTTAAGGGATAAGTTAGAAGTTATCCGGTTGGACGAATTCGTCCCACATGTCACTCACTGAGGCCATTCAAAATGGATAACAATTCCGCCTGCTCTCTCAATCTAACCCATTATTTCATGCAAGCAGAGAATCAGATGGCCTAGAAAATTTGAAGTGATCTTATCAAATTGTGTCCATTAAACTCGGCCCAATGACCTCAGATGCTACTACCAGAGGGATGGATATCTATAAAAGGACTGTCAATACCGATAAAAGTACTCAAAATCTTCGGAGGGCGCCACTATCGCTACTTCAAATAAATGAAAGCTACTTCAAACACGAAATAGCTGAGATAGACCTTTCAGGCTCTTTTTCTATCATTCAAGATTCATAGAAGGTATTCCATTCCATTCATTGAGAAAAAACTTTCGCGAAGCAGAACTGCACCCTTTCTAAAAATTGTGACCACGTCTGTCGTCCATTTGTGGCTAAGCAAGAGCTCGTTCAATTTCGAAAAAAAAGCAGCGCAAAAGCAAATGGCAACGCTGCTCATCCATGGGCTTTTCAATTAGCAAAATTAAATTAATAAAAAACAAGTAAGAACGGGACTGTCTTCGGCTGTGCCGAAGACTTCATACCTTTCATGAATGGGGCTGAACAATAATCTTATCCCGTTCGTAATCTCCGAATAATCGGATGTATAAGACAAGAAATATATAGTGAACAGATCTACATACGATTTTTAAGATAAATATAAAATAAAAAACAGGTAGGTACTTTGTGTGAAGATGCAAAGTTTCAAGTTTTTTGTGGTCTGCGTGTAAAAACTATGACTACGAATCACGTATTTCAACAATATATGACGTAAACGTAACTATTTGATGAAATTTGATGAATTTTGAAGCTTCTAGCCGTAAAAAGGGGGCAAAAATTAGAGTTTATATGGGGTATATAATATATATACCACCGATCTCTATGATTTTTTCAGACAACAATATATGCTATATACGTAAGCATATGGTGAAATTTGAAGCGTCTAGCTGTTAAAAAGGGGCAGAAATTGCGCAAAGTTTCTTATCTGATCAATCGGTTGTATGAGATATATACTATATATACCACCGATCTCAATGATTTTTTCAGACAACAATATATGCTATACACGTAAGCATTTGGTGAAATTTGAAGCTTCTAGCTGTTAAAATGGGGAAGAAATTGCGCAAAGTTTCTTATCTGAACAATCGGTAGTATGAGATATATACTATATATACCATCGATCTCAATGATTTTTTCAGACAACAATATATACTATATACGTAAGCAATCGGTGAAATTTGAAGCTTATAGCTGTTAAAATGGGGCAGAAATTGCGAAAAGTTTCTTATCTGAACAATCGGTTGTATGAGATATATACTATATATACAACCGATCTCTATGATTTTTTCAGACAACAATATATGCTATATACGTAAGTATTCGGTGAAATTTGAAGCTTCTAGCTGTTAAAATGGGGCTAAAATTTGCCAAAAATATATATATATATACTATATATACCACCATATATATACTATATATACCACCGATCTTTATGATTTTTTCAGACAACAATATATGCTACATACCTAGGCATTCGTTGAAATTTGAAGCCTCTAGCTCTTAAAATGGGGCAGTAATTACGAAAAGTTCCTTATCTGAACAATCGGTTGTGGGGGATATATACTATATATACGACCGATCTCATCAATTTTTTCAGGCAACAATGTGTGCAATATACGAAAGTATATGGTGAAGTTTGAAGCTTCAATCTGTTAAATTGGGTAAGATATTACAAAAATCCTCTTTTTCTGAAAAATCGGTTGTATGGAGGATATATGCTATAGTGGTGCGATCCGGTCGGTTCCGACAAATGTCTAATCGGACACCCAAATACACCCGCTCACCAAATTTTATCAAGATATCTCAAAAATTGAGGGACTAGTTTGCATACAAACAGACAGACGGACAGACAGACGGACATGGCTAAATCAACTCAGCTCTTCAACCTGATTATTTCGGTATACTTAATGGTGGGTCTATCTATTTTCCTTTAAGGACTTACAATTTTCGGTTTCGTGACGAAATTAATATACCATTTCATTTTCATGAAAGGTATAAAAAGAAACAAAAATTCGAAAAGAAGAAGAACTAAAGTCTACACGCAATGCGAAATGCCAATGAAATCGTAAAAGTCTTGCACAGTATTTTGTCATAATTAATGCGGGAGCGCGGGAGGTTGAAACATTTCTGAACAAATGGCAAATATAAAACAGTTTTGAAATAAAATAGAGCGAAATATGGAGCACATATGAGAAAAGGTAACAATAATAAGAAGGGGAATGGTAAAGCAACAAAATCCAACAACAACTTGCCGCTTGTAAATTTTTGCAAACACTTTGGCGAATTAGCTGAACAGAAAATGATTACACATATTTAAATATGTGTGTTTGTAGTTACGTATAAGACAGCGGTTCCCAACAGTGTAAACAAATTGAGCCAAATAAAAAGCTACTGTCTTTCCTTAAATCGCTGTACTGAATGATGTTCTTTTTACCACAGCTTTCCTTTAGTATGATTGCTTGTTCAGAGACCACGAAAAGAAAGGAGAACAATAATATGTGTGAAGTGAGTGCGAATCATGGCGGAACCATATACAGGTGACGGCCGGAAATCAGCTGATTTGTGCTCTTTTAACATGATTTGACACTTAAACTTCAGGAGGAGCATAATTTTGACATAAGTCCATCGAATTATAAAAACAAAGTACATGAAATTTTATTTAAAATGTAAGCATCGTACTGCAATATTTGTTGTAGTAAATCAAAGCGTACGACATGATCCACAAGCTCTTCATAGCAATTAGGACTCACCATTCAACTATTATTGTCAAAATTTAAGGTACGAAAGCATTTCGGTTCTGCAGCTTGAGTACGGTAGGAACTCGACTTGTGTGAAACCTGATTTGGTCTTGAAGAAGAGCTTCCCAATACTGACTCGAGATCGGGTTATTGGGCAAGTCTAGAGAAGAAACACAATTCTGACAGAACGAAATGTATGCAGTTTCTTTTCGTAGTTTCGAGAGCTTCTTTGAAAGTGACAAGAGGGCACGGGCTTTGAGAATTCTTCAGAGTGGGACATAAAGTCCCGTTAATATAAAGCTCTAAGGTTTCATTGGCACGGTTTATCCAACCAAACACAGTTTAAAAAAATTCAATTTTACTCCAATTCACCTAACGGTGATATCCAAGTTTAATGTGTATGTAAGATGACAGCAATTTAAGGCGTAAGAGATTTTTGGTGGCGCCGAGTAGACGCCATTAATAAAACAAAAAGACCTATAAAAACAGAAATAAATAATGTAAGAGTTTGTGCACAAGGAAGTTAAATAAATCCACTATAAACATTGCTATGCAGTCATTAAAATTACGACCTAGACGACAGACAGGAGTAATTGCAATTGACGATGGATGGGTAAAACAAGAAATCGAATCGAGAAGTTTTTTTTGTTAGACCAAGGCTGAGGCTTTGCGTTGAGAAAAAAAATTATTAAAGACAATTTTTGGTGGACGATTTTTAGTTGTCTAATATGTACATATATGCGGCATTTATCTTAATTATATTATATAGAGTGGATTATATTTTGGTAAAACAGTGATTAGTGTATATACCTGCATTTTCAAATACTGATTTTCACTTTTTTTTTCTTTTTATATTTTTTAGATACGAATTTCCATTTGCTCTCAACTCGCACCAAACAAATTCGGTTAACCCTCCGATAGATTGTGGCGTCTGGCCAGACCAGAAGGCTTTATTTTCGTTAATAACTTTACTGCTACCCACCCGATCATAAAAGCTTTAGTGACTTTTTAAGTTTAGAGGCGGGCTTTATAATAATTCCGAAATCGATATTTTTTAAACGGTTTTATTTAGCTTGACTTGACAGGCCGCATGCACGGCCGTTGTGAACGAATTTTGTAATTGAAATTTAAGTAACTTCCTGAGAAGCTATATGCTTGAAACTTGGAATATAGTTCAGAACCCGATGACAATGCAATAATAAGAAAAAAATCGCCGCTAGGTGGCGCAAGGATCGAGATATTCACAAAAATCGTATTTGTGGTCCGATTTAGCTCATATTTGGAACACATAATACATACAAGAATGGATAGCGATCTATGAAAAAAATCGCCGCTAAGTGGCGCAAGGATCGAGATATTCACAAAAATCGTATTTGTGGTCCGATTTGGCTCATATTTGGAACACATTATACATGTAAGAATAGAAAGCGACCCATGAAAAAAAATCGCGGCTAGGTGGCGCAAGGATCGAGATATTCACAAAAATCGTATTTGTGGTCAGATTCAGGTTATATTTGGAACACATAATACATATAACAATGGAAAGCGACCTATGAAAAAAATCGCCGCTAAGTGGCGCAAGGATCAATATATTAACAAAAATCGTATTTTTGGTCCGATTTGGCTCATATTTGGAACACATAATACATATAAGAATAGAAAGCGACCTATGAAAAAAAAATCGCCGCTAGGTGGCGCAAAGATCGAGATATTCAATAAAATCGTATTTGTGGTCCGATTTGGTCCACACAATATTTGGAACAAATATTACATACAGTCCGGTAGAAGTGGCATCAACATATTTTGGAGTTCGAGGAGGGACAAGCATACGTGGCGCAGAGTCGAGTAAAGTCTTTGGAAGGATTATGTATTGAGGACTTAGATTGTAACAAATTGTCAGGGATGAGTCCTTGTAATAATGAGTCACTAAATGAACTAAATAGAATGAGAAATAATAGGCAATTAAATAAAGACTAATAACTTGAAAATAAGTAATTAAAAAAAAATTTTAAGTTAAACGGTTTTATTGAAAACAATACTTACATGAAAAATAAAAAAAAAGTAATTTCACGCGCCCAACGCTTTTATTTGTCTGATCAACGCCCTAGATTGATGAGGAGTGCGATGACTAGTACCTAGGACCTCCCTAATTATTTTCTAGCTTTTAATATTATTATTACTTCATGTAAGTATTGTTTTCAATAAAATCGTTTAACTTAAAATTTTGTTTTTAATTATTTTATTTCTTTTTATTTTATCTGTTTTTTTTTACCAAAGTTGATTATGTCACATTTTAGCGTTGTCGTCTGGCTATACGAACATATTTTTAAGCCTATAAACCTCATAGATCGAATCCATTTCAAAATTTATCAATAAAAATTCAAACTTATCACAGTTTGCGACGAGTTTTCTTCAAAATTTAAATAAAAATTCAAATATTTGTGGATAAAGTTCAAAGTGTAAAATTTCGTCTGGCCAGACGACAACGCTAAGATGTGTTGAATTTATTCATCGCTAATCGGAGGGTTAGACGACCATTTGCTACCTTTGCGTGTTTACTCATAATTTGCGAATTATTTCTAATAAAAACACGCCCAAATAAATAACACCACTACTGTAGGCTACGGATTCTCAGAAACCTCGCGCAATTATATTGCCAAATGCTTATTCATTCATCCGCTGCCCACACCATACTCACTACGCTCAGCACTAACTTTTTCTTACTCACTCACACGCATACAAAAGTCGTCATTGTTGTGCTCGCACGAGTATTTGCTGCGTTGCGTGCGACAAAAAATTAAAAACTTTATTGCCCCATTAAACGCAGCGGCGTCCTGCATAGTAGCGCGTCGTTTGGTCTATTCGACATTTCTGAAATAATTGCAGATTTTTGCTTTCATTTAGGTGGCTTGTTGTTGATTTGTTAGAACTGTGAAGACTTTAAGCCATTGACGACTTGGCTTCCGTTAGTTTGTTCAGTACAGCAAAGCAATGCAATTAAAGTAATTACTACCGTTTTAGAGAAACTAACAAAATTAGTATTGTTCATATTTTTCCTTTTCAGATTTAAAGCTTAAAATGTGGTGAATGCAAAACAAATGTGCTGAAGGAGAAAAAATCGCAATTGTGTTAAAACAGCGGAGAGTGGTTTCAGGCAGCAAAGCAGGGTCACATTTTTTCTTTTATATGGACAGCTCCTGGAAAGGGTTGAGCACGCAAAATATAAGAGTTATATTCTTAATTTAATATATCAGAAGTGGCATAAAATATTTAAAAATTAAATATATTTTGAGAGCCTTGAAAATCGTTGGAAATGAAAATCAGTAGAAATGCAGAAGAAGGAAAAATTTAATTTAAACTCTTATGAAAAGATGCCCTAAAACGGTTTAAAAAAAATCGATACTTCCAGACGAAAGCTGTCGGAGAAATGTTAAAACAGGTGCCCATATTAGAGTTATGTATTAGAAACGATACTAAAGAAATCGCCTTGCTTCCGATCATTTAATAGATGGGTTTGATAAGAGCGAAAGCTACTGTGACAACCTACAACTTCACCATTGCCTCTCCTTTTTGCACCTTTCCGAGGACCTGATAAAGGCTGCCATGTCCTTGATGTCGTTTTCTACAAAGTGTTGTAGATTATCTAGAAAGGGAGCTCGCTGGTTGCGCTGGGTATAACCTCTTAATGACGGGCAATTGCTCATGAGGTGCTCCACCGACTCATCCACTTCGATATATTTACAGCTCCTACAGCATCAGCAATAAGACAGTCCTAGCCAGTAGGAAGTTCGTCTGCATGATCGTATGCCTTAATGTCCCTGTAACAAAGCACTCATGTGCGGTGTACACAGTTTTGTTGGCGGTTTCATCGATACATTTTTAAACTTCATACAATTTAACATGTTTGGTAATAAACCAAATAACAAAAATATTTATTTATTTTTTTTTGAAATATTTTATTCATTTGAAATATTTATTTTAAACTAATTAGAATTTTCCTTTTTGATGTAATATAAAAATTTAAATTTTCAAAATACAACTCAATTAAAAAAATATTTAAAAATTAAAATATAAAGAGCAAAGTATAATATTTTATTATAATAGTTAACACAATATTTACTCCCCCTCCAAGAAAATTTAAAACATAAATTATTAATTAATATTTGATGTAACCTTTTTTGTTTAATGTACTTGTATTTAAATTAGTGTTAATAAGTACGTTTGCCGGTTTAGTAAATCAATTGAAAAATTTTTAATAGTATTTTTGTATTGAATTGTAAATGTTTTATGTTTCTTAGAGATAACTTTGAAAGGTCCTTCTTAAGGTGATTTTAAATTAGATTTACGATGAACTTTAACAAAAACATACTCACAATTTTCTAATTTTTTAGGAACGAAATAGTTTTCTTTGTTATGATGAAAAACTTTAGAATGAACAAGCGAAAAATATTCTCTTATTTTGTGAAGAGTGTCATTAGAAAAATCATGTTCTTTATTAATATTTGAAACAATTACTTCACCAGGTATTCTAAGTGTCTGGCCATAAACAAGATCAGCGTATGAACATTTTAAATCATCTTTAATAGAAGTTCGTAAACCAAGAAGAATGAACGGTAAAATGTCAGACCAATGAACCGAGTCGTTTGATGCTATAATTGCTGCTTTTCAAGCTCGATGAAATCTCTCTATCATGCCATTTGCTTGGGGATGGTAAGGAGATGTATGAATTTTATGAGAACCTAAAAGTTTAGTAAATTCCGTAAAAAATTTTGAAGTGAATTGTGAACCTTGATCTACTTTAATATTCAATGGTATACCAAATCGTGGTATATAATTTTGAATACAAGTTTTTACTATAGTATTTGTTGAAATGTCTTTGAGTGGATAAGATTCAGGCCAACGTGAAAATCTGTCAATACATAATTGTTAAAATATAAAAATTTGCATTTGAAAGTGGAAGAGGTCCGACAATATCCATATGAATATATTCAAAATGATCTGATGGTATTTGAATTTTTTGAATAGATTTAGTATGTCTTGAAATTTTGGATTTTTGACAATTGATGCAAGATGAAGTCCAATCGTTAATTTCTTTATGCATTTTAGGCCAATAATGTTTATTTTGAATTAATTTTCTAGTTGTTCTTATACTCGGATGAGATAATGGGTGAATTTTGTCAAATATAATTCTTCTCATAGAATGTGGAACATAGAGTCTAAAAGGTTGTAGAGAAACATCGCACCATATATCTAAATTAATAAGTGGAATATGAATTTCTTTTAAATTATTTTTAGAAGATCGCCAATATATTTGGTGATAAACCAAATAATAAAAATATTTATTTATTTTTTAAATTTATTTTATTCATTTGAAGTATTTATTTTAAACTAATTAGAATTTTCTTTTTCGATGTAATATAAAATTTTCAGATTTTCAAAATACAACTCAATTAAAAAATATTTAAAAATTAAAGTATAAAGAACAAAGTATAATATTTTATTAAAATAGTTAACACCATAACATCCACCGGTTTCGGAAAGCGTCTTCAATTGCATACATGTCAGCTGTAAAAAGGTACGAACTATATTTTTATATTACCTACACTAGAAGACCCGGCAGACGTTGTCCTGCCCTAAATTTGGCATATCTGCATACATTTTAATAAGCTTTTTTTCGTCTGACTCTGCCCTCCCCCCCTCTTCACTTTTTCCTAATCCTTTTATTCACTCCGCTTCATCTATCTCCATCTTCGTCTCATTCTATCTCTTTGTCAATCTCCTTCTCTCAATTCCTTCTCATTCTTCTGCTTCCATTATTGCCTGTGGTATGTATTTTATTCCAGTCCCAGTCCCAGTCCCACTCCGAGTCAGTTTAATATATATAGATTTTTATTTTTCACAATTCACTATAATATTACAACGAAATGCAGATATTCGTTGCTTTTGAAATTCGGCTTAAAAATTGCACATAGAACAACTAAATACTCTCCTGAATTAAAAAAAAATGCCTTAGTATCTCAAATCGCGGGCCCCTCAGAAACCCCTGGCCCCCCTCTCGCCTTTCTGGTGATGTGCTTTATATATATATATGATATGTATCTAAAGTTAAATAAGCACGTGCACAAATATATCCATACCAACTGAAAAGAGGTGTACCACTGCGTATATGTAAAATTTTATTGTTACGTATAAACAATAAAAATATTTGCAATAAAATAATATTGCGACTATAAACTGAGATATAACCTATCCTATATTTCAAGTTAGATCAAACTACACACGGGGTGCAAAACAAATTCAAAATCGGTTCAGTAGTTTAGGAGTCCATTGGCCTCAAAGGTGTGACACGTGTTTTTATATATTAAGATTGTATTTAAATTTTTTTATTTGCCTACAACTATGATAAAAACTATTATAAAGGTGGCCATTCATTTTTGTGCGGTACTTAAGGCCCATAAATATATGAATGTTGTTCGACAACTTTTTTGAGCTTGCGTGCAATTTGGTGCAATATTTTATTTTGTTATTAAAATCATAAAATTTCAAATGCTACTCAATGAACTTTCAATTACTTTAGGATTTTGAAGGAAAAGTGCAAAACAAAAAACGCCAAACTCAGGGTCTTCTTGAGGCTACAAGACCTGACTGCAAGTATTGTCACAAAACATACCTACACTTTGCTTGCGTGATTAAGTCAAGCAACCATTACACTTCAACCAACATTGCACCATTGAACGGTATTTATATTTACCGTTGACCATGCAAACTTTTATAAGCTCTTTTACTATAAAACTCATTCGCCTGCACACGCTCTCTATATAAGCGGGCAGTAATATTTCTTTAAAAAAAAACAACACACTTTAATTTACTGCTATAAATATTTACCGTTAAGCACCGTGTATTTCTACCTTTTAAATATGTATAAATAATTGAGCACTGTGTTGTATTTCACATTCGCATTCACACTCATACTCAGCATATTTCATTCACTCAATAGCGCGGTTGCCACAATGTTTTCATTTGGGACCAAAATCCGTCGAAAAAAAGGACCAACATTTGTTCTCATTTATTGGTATACAAACAGTTTAATAATCACGACGTTACATACAAAAAGTGCTTCAATTAAAATTCATGATAATTAATGATGATGATAATTAAATCATTTTATCACATATGGGCATATTTTTCACTCTTATACACATATGTATGTATGTGTATATATTTAAAAACTTAAAGCATATACGTTTATAATACATATATTCTGGGCTACATCGAAAAAAACGTATAA
Organism: Eurosta solidaginis; assembly: GCA_029619165.1. Lineage (NCBI taxonomy): Eukaryota > Metazoa > Arthropoda > Insecta > Diptera > Tephritidae > Eurosta > Eurosta solidaginis. The sequence goes on from JARSSU010037504.1 coordinate 63,629, forward strand.
TAAAAACAATTTTATATCGTTCATTGTATAACTTTTCTAGGACCAGCCTATGTCTTTCATCGGCCAAATGTAACGAGGACCTGGGTTTTGCGTACAAAGTTCTTTGGCTAACATTATGTGGTTGATTGAAATAAACTCCAATTTATTGTGTAATTTGGTTTTAATAAGAGACAGTTCAAAAAATTTTCGCTCTGCGATCGCCCAACTATGTGCCACACTCAGTAAATCATATGCAAAACCAAGCAATTCTTCAAAACACCTTTCGTTCATACCATTTCTATAAAAGCTTACTTTTTCTCAAAAAGCTAAAACGTCTATATCAGGCTAAAAATCACAATTTAACAGCCTTAAAAGCTTCGGCAAATACGCAACATAAAAGCCCGTAGTTTATTTTTTTAATTTTGAATAGCAAACTAACAACTGTCAAAACAAAACAAAATATGCAAAAAAAAATTTAAAAGGAAAAAAATTGTTCAGGATCCGTAACTTTTATTTCCTGTAGCAACGTTTCCAACACCAAATACTCAAAATCCTGAACTCCCTTAATATTTTTTATGTACTCATTATGCATGAAATTCCTCAAGATAAGCTTGAAGTGTGCTTCAATTTGATGGTATAGGAATGGCAGACGAATATTTCCTGATTAGAACTCTTTACTTAAGGTATTTATAATTTTAAGAATATAGGCGAGAAACAGCATAAAATATAAAAAAATAATGTAAGGCGCGATAACCTCCGAAGAGATCTAAGGTCGAGCTTCTCTTCCAATTTGCGTCGTGCTCCTCTTGATTTTCCGTACAAATTGGCCGGACGGGACCTACATGATTTTATGCCGACTCCGAACGGCATCTGCAAGGCAGATGAGTTTTCACTGAGAGCTTTTCATGGCAGAAATACACCCGGCGCGCTTGCCAAGCACCGCCGAGGGGCGTCCCCGCTTAGAAAAAATTTTCTTCTAATTGAAAAACCTTATTTCTAAAATTTTTGATGTTGCTTTGCCCGGGGTTTGAACCCAGGGCATACGGTGTGGTAGGCGGAGCACGCTACCATCACACCACGGTGGCCGCCGTGCGCTTTTATTTCGGGATCTGACATTAAATTTGCTAATCGTATTGCACTAATGCTACTTACTTCGAGACACGCACAGTGTTACACGACAAAGCGTTCTATGTAAAACCGGCCAATAGCTATCGGCTCTGCTGGTGAGAGTTACTGAAAATCGATTGACATTTACAGGGTGTTCAAACAAGCAAATTTTTTATCAGTATTGGGTATTATTATGAAAGTAAAAAAATTCAAAAATTCAAATCAAAGTACCAAAATCGTGACGGCTCGCCCAAAAGGACCAAAATTGAAAAAAAGGACCAGCGGACCAAACGGGGTTGGAGCGGACCAAATTTGGTGGCAACCGTGCTCAATAGCTCGACAAATGAATTGAACGCAAAGCATTCATGTGAGTAGAGTGAGTAAGTAACGATATATTCGCTCTTGTTCTTTTTTGCAAGTATGAGAACTATTTTTTCGTTATGTCCTTGTAAGCTTGAAGCACAATCAGGTATTGGTAGAAGACGAAGTAAGAAATAAATAAACAATTGTATAGTTGCTTATGAGCGGATTGTTCGAGTACATCAGCAATAAATTTCCCAATGGAAATCAACATAATATAATTTACTTGCTTACTTCTATTGCTACTTACACTCAATCATTCGAGCTAAGTAAAGGGTATGTAATGGGGCTGAGTAGAAGTGGCCGCTTGGCAATAAAAGCCAGCAGGAAAAAAAACCTTTTCAAGTAAATTACTAGCGACTATATGAATAAGAAATGAAGTACTTGTGTTGGTGAAAAAATATATTTCTAAATATCTAATCATATAAAAAGTGTTATATATAGATACTATATATACATTAATGTATGTATAATTAAAGCCCCCCCCCCAATTAAAGGCCCGTCAGTATTACCCCTAAGGCTGCTATATATATATTTTGAATATATACAAAAGCTTAAAAGAGATTAAGGGTTAAACGTTTGGTCGTTTGGTATACATAGAATATACAAGGTGCATCATAATAACCACACCATTTTTTTGATACCGCGCTAATTGCAAATTGCGCTTCAACCCAGAATATCTAAATGAAGTTGCTTTGCTGTTATGAAGTAAAAAGAAAACTGAAATTTTTCATGAAGCTTCAAAATATTCCAACAATCGAAGCATAAATTCATCAGAATGTAAACTCTGCAAATATCTGTAGACTGCACTGGAAGGCATGAACTACCTGAAAAATACATTACCATCATCTATTAATCAAATCAAACTAGTATCATACATACATGAAGGATATATAGCCATCGATACCAATATCTTAGACAACGCCCGAACTCTTCAAAATTGTGGCCACTAAAACAAAGGAGGAACGTAGAAAAAGCAATTGTGGATGCGGTGAGCATTGCGTTAGTTAGCATTTTCGGCCTCAAAAACTGATTGAACCTAACCATGAACACAAATAATATAAGGAACGGAATGCAGTACGAGATATATAGAAAAAATTACGTCCAACCTAGCAGAATTATATAATTAATGCTTTTTTCTCCATTAGGGCTCTTCAAAATTGAAACTGTGACAGTGTTGGTAAGAGTAGTATGATCGTAGTGGTAGCGATTTAGTCGTTGATCCACGAGCAACGGAGCATGGGCATTGTTTGCTAACAATACAAAAAATTTTCGTTAATATGCTTTGAAAATAATATTTTATGACATTAGAATTAAAATAATATGTGATGTTAACATTAAAAAGCTTACAAATTCCGCGCTTAAGCTTTTGTTTGCAATATTTTTTGTTTTGAAGTGCGTTAATTAACATTAGAGCCCTCTGATCCCCCCAGCGGTTAGCGGCTTAGAATAAAGCTACGGCAGGGATGCCTGTGGTAAGAGGCGACTAAAATACCCAAATAGTTCAAAGGGTTGTGCAGAGAAACCTATTCAAGGGTTTATAGCTTCTCCAATGCAATTTTCAACGTCACCTATACGTGGCAGAATGGTTTGGAAGGTTCAGCTTGACAATATTAAATCATTCTTGAGTTGGTCGGGCTTGTATCTTTATGAGGCTTGTTACCAGAACGTACCAGACCTATATCCGACAAAAGACCATCGATATCGATAGCACTCCCCAAAACCTTCGCTACAACAACAAGTCTCCTCTAATGTTGCTACTCTGCCTGTTCAGCTATGACTAACACATTCAATAAACGAAATGGCGAGACTACCTGTGTGAACTGAATTTGCACAATTGTGCTATAAAATGACGGCCCTGTTCTACAGTAACACAATAGTGCAGTATTTTTCGGGTTAAATTTGCTCTTAGCTTAGAGAATCGCACAGCAAGCAGTGAATTAGTTTTCACTTGTACTTCATGTAGTAAAGATCTAACGCATAGATTCCATGTCCAAATGTTTACACGCATATACTACCAGAAATGCTTGGTATATCCGCATCACTACTCTTGAAATATATTTGTGATATTTTTATTTAAATATCTGCAATAGTTTCTAAGTTAGGCGGCAGACGATAATTCTAAAAAACTATTCTATAATAAATGATTGTTTCGGTTTTTTACATGTACAGAAAAGCCAAACTTATTATGTGCCACCCTGTACATACCATTCTTACTGATATACCGTTAAATTCACTAGTAAGGTTTTACTTTCTTGTACATCAACCTCACACGGCCCTGTCATATAAGAACATGGCACAAAGCCAATCCCCGAGCTACAATTGTTGATAGACAACTAACATATGAAATGCATTTGCATTAAATCGGCTAAAGGATAAAAAATAAAATAAAAGTTGGAAGGCAGCACATGGGAAGCGTGCAGAGCGACTATAATGTTTTAGTAAAGGAAAGAAGAGAAATGTTGAAAAAAGAGAATCACTAATTGGTGGAATTCGATAGACTATGATTGAGGTAAGTTGAATTTGAGGTTATCTTCTTTCCATTTTTTGAGTGAAAGAAAGCAACTGGAGCGCCGAAATATTCTAGATTTAAGAAAAATTAGCATGAAAGATATGATGTCCTCTCCAGAAAATATCACGTAGTATATACAGTGGTTAACTTCAAAAACGTTCCCTTATAAAATTGTTCCCTTCTGGAACGTACTGAATCAACATCCGATAAAGAGCCACCAACATCGATAAGGCTGCACAAAAACGTTGACATAGTTACATTACCGCTACAAGAACGATAGGTAGGAGACCTGATATCACAGTAACTAGTCGGTAAGACGGCGGATGATAATTGTAGAGGGTTTTTATTCAGTTGAAAATATTTGGCAAGGGCAGTTCACATATCCACTGACCTGTATTCGGAAGGTTGCTATAGTTGGATATTGGTAGCTTACTGCTTGCTGGTGGAGCTACTAGGCTGGTTGTAATTGGGTACGTAACCGCGGTGGATTTGCTATGGTCGGCAAAGGTGAGGTTGATATCCGACCCGAAAAGGTAAAAATCGAAATCACGATAGCCGACAGATATGGAATGCACATTAGTCCTCTAGTTACCCGCTTTAAGAAATGACATACTACATATGAAAAGGGAAACTAGTAGAGACTCTTTAAACTATCTCATATTGACACATTGATTTCAATATTTTAATTCGATATAATTATGGTGATATCTTAATATATTAAAAACCCAATCCTAAATTCATTGAATCCGGCCTAAAAAAGTTTACGGTGAGTTCTTAGGGGTCTGTGACTGAACAATTCTGCTTACATTCTACATATCTTTAAGAGAGAAGAGCTAGTTTAGGCTAGAGCCATGCGGTTATGGTACTATGCAACATCTATTATTTATGCCCATACTCTTTACTAAATATTTCCCTGATGAAATATTTTAGTATCGGAGACCGATTGGATCGGAGGGCAAAGTGATTATAGAAATGGTATGTCTTGAAATGTATATGGATATATTGAGCTTTTGTATCCCGATAGTATAACGCGATTTTTTGAACGAAAAAGGACTGCTTCTATTCCATATCTTAGGCCTAGAAGTAAGTAAGAGTACGCAAATCGAATTTTACCTATATACTGAATGCAGCGCGCTTCTTATCAATGCAGCATTTTGAATGTTTTTACTTAACAGTTGATCGACAGTTTCACGGCGCCCATTGTTGGGCGCTCTTTCAGCGGTTGCGGTTGCAATAGTGTCTGTCGTAGGTAGGCGTAAATTCATGTGATGCCATTGAAAGGTGCCAATGCGATGCTATCATTTTCAACAACAGTCCCTTAATTATGAAAAGCTTTCAACTGAAAATATAATGCAAAAGCTGACAACAAATTGAAGAAAAAGCATAAAGTAAAAAAATGCATGTAAGGAAAATTATTAATAAGCAAAGTTGTGGCTGCATAAAAATACATTTTATGACAGCGCTAGGAAGATGCCATTTCATGATGCTGCAAAAGTAGCAACAAACATAGAAAAGACAACAAATCAAAATTTAAGGAAAATGAAAATAAAAATTTTATTTGTATGCGATGATGGTTTATAATCATAAATATGAGCCGAAAGTGACTATTTTTTTTACCTGCACGAATTATGCTTTTTTGCACTCCTTCATGGGTTTTACGACTAAATAACAAGTGAGCTGAGTAATAAAAAAAGCTATTTTTCGCTAAGGAGAGCTGGGGGTAGAAACATAAATATATGGCACATGATTATGAATAAAGAGAAAAAGAAAGTTCGTGTGCTCAAAAAACAAAAAAAAACTTTCTCATTTGCATGTTGGGCCAGCACTTCCGCGGCAGGCACCGAAAATACGGTTAGGTCGGAATTGAGCAAAAAGGCACAAACAGAGACTAGCAATCACGCTGAACTACAAATGCATTGAGAAAAAAATAATAATAGCAACACGCCAACCAACTGTCAAGCGTTGCCACAATAATCGGGCGGAATGCAACAACAAACAAGGTAAACTATTAATACAGAAAGTGATACCAAAGTTAGGGGTGGGCACGTTGCAACTGAGTAGGGGTTGTCGTCGCAGCGCAATTATTGTCATACCCTGACGAGCTAGTGAAGACGAGCGCGCAGTGAAACGACGGAAATTGCATATGAAAAACGAGGGTTGTGACAAGAGCTCGCTTATAGTTGATTTTTGAATATCAGCTTTTAAATAAAAATTGTCGACTCTTTAGCAAGGACGAGACTTTTTTATATTTCAAAAGAATCGTTTTACACAGTGATGGGAAAGAGAAAAGTTGTTGAATATATAAATCTTCTCCGACGCAAAAAGAAATATGGGACAGGAGAAACTATGTGCAGATCTAAAGTAGAAAACTACAAAATTATAAATTTGGTGGATACGTGGATAGTTTCTTAATAAAAATATGTAAAAATGTTCAAAATTTTAGAAATAAGATTTTTCAATTAGAAGAAAATTTTTCTAAGTGGGGTCGCCCCTCGGCAGTGTTTGGCAAGCACTCCGGTGTATTTCTGCCATGAAAAGCTCTCAGTGAAAACTCATCTGCTTTGCAGATGCCGTTCGGAGTCGGCATAAAAACATGTAGGTCCCGTCCGGCCAATTTGTAGGGAAAATCAAGAGGAGCACGACGCAAATTGGAAGAGAAGCTCGGCCTTAGATCTCTTCGGAGGTTATCGCGCCTTACATTTATTTTTTTTATTTTTTTTAAATGTGTCAACTCATACAAAGATGGCGGCCTTCACACTTTGCAAAATACTTCTTTGTAAGCTAGGCGTGCTGAAAAGAGATGAGCTTCACATTTCAAGTGAGGTGAAATACTTTATTATCTTTACTGTGTATACAATTTAAGGCCTCAATTTGCTTAGAACAGACGTGGCGAACTACTGGATATCAATCATGTTTTAAAATGACAAATTTATGGCCAAGGTTTACAAAGGGAGAATAAGTGGGAGAAATTAGAAGGGAAGAGGAATGTAGGAGTCAAAAATATATAGGTATTCATTGAATTGTCATTAAAAAAATATAGCCTTTCCAAAAAACGAAACTATTTCTGAAGAAGTTAACCTGCGATAGTAATGCGCCGAGTAATAACCAGTAACTCCATGCACAAATTGAGTCTGTAATAGAAAGATCAAAGGCAGACATTAAGCCACACCTAATGTATTGAATCGACGCAATGTAAGTTAGACCTGTCCTCTTCTATAGTATCTAGGGCTGGTGCATGGATGTACAGCGACCGCTCAAAATATGGACTATTCGCCCTGTGAAGTGATTTTAAACCTCACCTATCGCAATCTGCTACAACAGAAAGTCGCGAACAAAGAGGCGCCCCTTCTAGCGTAATTAGTTAGTGCCTGCAAATAGGCAAATAGTTAAGTATCGTTATTATCACGTGTCAGGTTACTAAAACTGTTACCATCATCGAGCTCAATGAGTACTTGGCACTCATCACACACATCTTTATGACCAGATCGAAATTTTATTAGACCCCACGAACTTGAGGGTGTACTCGTCCTACTCACAAGTCACACTATTAAATATGAAGACACATACATACCTATACTACATATATGTCGTCCTACGTTTGGTGTCAGCCAGTTTTTTGAATTTTCTATGTAGCATTTACGCCTGAGTGTATGCTTCTATTCTCATGTATGCACTACCACACTCTTTCTCGCTATTTGTACATTTGTGAGTTTGATGTCAAAGTTTTTACTAAAATTGGAATTGTAACGGAAACGGAAGATATACAAATGGCGCCATATTTTGTTATTATTGCAAATGTACGAAATAAAAAAAAAGTTTGTTGAAGGCAAAAACGAAAAAAAAACAAGAGAGGTAGATCGTATATAAAAAGCTTTATAAATTTTGCTTATGTTAATTTTTTTTTCCATCTCCCCTAGTATTTTACACGTACTTGGTTATTTTTCGAGGAAATTCAGCTGAGTTTATTTGTGCCATTTCAGCCATAAAGGTTTTCCGGCATGAAAAGTAGTATATTTACAGCTTACTGGTATTATTTGGTGGGATAGAACATTTTTGCTTTCGATTTAATGCTTATAAGCTCTTTTAAAAGGACGAATTTGAAAAAAGGGATGGGATAAAATAATGTAAATAAATATGGATAAATAAGTAAATTATTCGATTTTTTCTTTTTGATATTTTTTTGGGGATTTTGTAGAAACGGAAAAAAGTGGATCTTGTGAAAATATACAACGTTGCAAATTGCAGATTTTAATGGAATTAGCTGAAAATTTTATTCTCAGCTATTTTCTAGCGCTTTGTTGGCAAATACTGGAAGTTTTCTAGGGCCCAGCTTGATTGCCGCCCCGAGATCTGGGCTCGTATTACATTTTACGATCAGTGACTGAAAATCATTTTCACTCAAGAGATAACTATACAGTTAATATAGTCATCATCATATATATTATTTCTAATTCTTGTTTCATGTAACGCGTCCCTTTTTCGCTCTTATTTGGATTCCAAATCTATAAATAAAGTTTTGGTTGTAAAGATGGATTCGGGCTGTTGTTGTTGTAGCGATAAGGTTGCTCCCCGAAGGCTTTGGGGAGTGTTATCGATGTGATGGTCCTTTGCCGGATACAGATCCGGTACGCTCCGGTACCACATCACCATTAAGGTGCTAGCCCGACCATCTCGGGAACGATTTATGTGGCCACATTAAACCATCAGGCCATTCCCTCCTCTCCACCCCAAAGTTCCATGAGGAGCTTGGGGTCGCCAAGCCTCGTCTGTTAGTGAAACAGGGTTCACCGCGGATAGGTGAGGTTGACAATTCGGTTTGGAGAAGCTATATATTGCGCTGGCAACCTGAAGGGTTGCGCATACCTACCGCGGGTATATCTGATCCCCTAATCCGCTTCGGGCTATTAGCGAGCTTCGGGCAGTTTTCGTCGTAGTGCTTTTGTTTAGCTATATTCTATTAAAATAATTTGTTAAAATAAACGATTGTGATAACACAAAGAAATCTATTTGTACTATGACACTAATGTAAATATTAGCACTGTGTTACCGGCAGTTGCTACCATACGCTAGATGGCAGCGCAAACTGTAAGTTTTAGCTGATTGATAGAACAGCTGAATTCTTTGATATTTGATTAACTACTTTTACATTGGTTGCGCAAGATGCGCACGGGTCCGGCTTGTATATATTATTTCTAATTGCTGTTTTTATGTACGGGATATTCGGACTATTAGCGACCTTTGGGCAATTTTTGTCGTATAGCTTTTGTTTAGCTATATTCTATTAAAATAATTTGTTAAAAATAAACGACTGTGATAACACATAGAAATCTATTTGTACTATGGCACTAATGTGAATATTAGCACTGCATTACCGGCAGTTACTACCATACGCTAGATGGCAGCGCAAACTGTAAGTTTTAATTGATTGATAGAACAGCTGATTTTGTTGATATTTGATAAGAGAATTTTAGTTGGTTGCGCAAATGCGCACAGGTCCGGCTCGTTATAATAAATTACGGATCTAACGAGTACTATTTGTCGCTAGTTCGCATGTACCATTAAACCGATCCATTATTTTAGAGCTATCGTGATATAAAAAATTAGTTTCGATCACGGATCGTAACACGTAATACCGACTCTGGAACTCTGTCGCTCCTAGTAGTTCAGGCGCAGGAAAGAACACAGAACTTGCTTAACTGTTTCTTCCTGCAGCTCGCACTTTCTACATCTGCTGTCACTGACGAGGCTTACTTATAAGCAAGTGATACCAGAAGGAAGCGTCCAGTTAGCACGCTCCTCGTGAGCCTTAAGTCTTGTCTCTTTAGACATATGATCAACTTTGTGAGTTCTAGGGATAAAAAAACAGTCCACCGCAGCAGCGCCTCTTGATGTGTTAAGGCCATGCAAAACGGAATGTAACAAAGAATTTGATAATTTCACTTGGTAAACTTACATTTCCAAAAAGCTCCAATGTCAAATATGTTATAAAAACAGCAGTTTTCACATCACAACGGCTAAATATAGACTCTTCAAGTCAAAGTGCTAGCTAGCTTGTTATTCGTTCATTAGCTAATAACTATAATTTTTTCATTTATTATAGAAATCTAATAATAACCTTTTCTACATACAGACAAATAAGCCTTTCGTAAATTTACTTCCTTTTACCCTCCACCCTTACACATACATAATATTCCATTACCAACAATTCATTGTCTTATTATCTTTATCGATTTTCTACGACACATTTGCATATATTTTTTCTACTAGCTGCCCATTTCAACCAACAAAACAATGAAATGAAAAGCTTCAAGCAAATATGTTGCCAAGGTAATAGCAAACAAAAATTTCTGGCCAAAACACAATGTTGGCCCATGTTTAATACATAAAATGACTACAATGTGGTAACAACTGCAATATAAATGTGGTATGATTAAGAATAGTTGGAATATATAAACAAAAGTGGTTTCATTGCTAAGTTGGTTAAAAAGTGAGGAACAGGAAAATTTTTGCATGCTAAATAATTAATGGGGTTGAAACTTTAATTGTTAAGCGTGTTGTTTTAGAAGGCTATTGTGGTAGTTCACTGGTTAAATATATACCTTAAGCTTTTGGGACTTTCGTGTTGTTGAAAGAATTAGTAAATGAAGATGATGGTGTACAGAATGATATTTTCCACTTCACTCAAACTCAACTTACGGTTTACACGGACTAGTATCACAGTTTTGAGAACGAAGTAGCGATACTTAGGGTGAGAGGCAATCACAACGAAAGTGAAGTTTAGCCGCCGAAACGATGATACTTAGCGGAAGGTTGTCACTCTGCAAGCGATCCAAATATAGGATGTTATAACAAGTTGGTGGCCACCGTGGTGTGATGGTAGCGTGCTCCGCCTACCGCACCGTATGCCTGGGTTCGAACCCCGGGCAAAGCAACATCAAAATTTTAGAAATAAGGTGTTCATTAGAAGAAAATTTTTTTAAGCGGGGTCGCCCCTCGTCAGTGTTTGGCAAGCGCTCCGATTGTAGTTGTGCCATAAAAAGCTCTCAATGAAAACTCATCTGCCTTGCAGATGCTGTTCGGAGTCGGCATAAAACATGTAGGTCCCGTCCAGCCAATCTGTGGGGAAAATCAAGAGGAGCACGACGCAAATTGGAAGAGAAGCTCGGCCTTAGATCTCTTCGGAGGTTATCGCGCCTACATTTATTTATTTTGTTTAACAAGTTGGAGAGAAGAGAAAATAATGATAAGAGTCAACATAAGCGCCTAAAAATATTTTCAAGTCCTTGAAATCGAGTAAATCGATTAATTCTATAGAAAATTTCAATGACCTTTAACGCTAAAACTGATTGGAATGTGGCGATGGTGTATACCTTATTAAGTTACAGCTAAGTCATTTTAGTGGTTATTTATCGACTTGCTATCGAAGGGTTGCAGATGTGTGATCGATTTTATATTGAAGGCGTAAACCCTTCTATATCATATGTTAAACTTTTTCTTAACAAATCGATAAATATTCCATAACAACTCGATTACTTTGCTAAACAAAATCGATTATTTTCCGATACCAAAACGACAACTTTTGAAAACATATTTATAAACAATTGTTTTGTTTTATCGGCCTATTGATAAAGGATAAACAAGTTTTTATGACAATTATTTTTTTAAATTTTCTATAATTAAAAATAAATTTTTTAATTTTGAATATAATATAGAAATTTTGCAGACACCTGCCATAGCTGCGCAGATATACCCATTTCGAAGTCTTCTATGCCCTCATTAACTCTTTTTGACTGACAAATTGCTATTTCTATTGCTCTTTATCAACTATATTTAATCAGCGTTGCGCGATCTGTTGCAAATCGCTGATAATGTTTGATTTTTGTTTGCTGTCAGTTAAACTTTTGACAGTTTCCATGTGCTCTTTTCGATAAAAGTTCGATAAAAAATCGGTAAGTTTTGAGTGGTGGATAACCATTATTATCGATAATGTTTGGCGGCCACCGTGGTGTGATGGTAGCGTGCTCCGCCTACCACACCGGATGCCCTGGGTTCAAACCCCGGGCAAAGCAACATCAAAAATTTTAGAAATAAGGTTTTTCAATTAGAAGAAAATTTTTCTAAGCGGGGTCGCCCCTCGGCAGTGTTTGGCAAGCGCTCCGGGTGTATTTCTGCCATGAAAAGCTCTCTGTGAAAACTCATCTGTCTTGCAGATGCCGTTCGGAGTCGGCATAAAATCATGTAGGTGACGTCCGGCCAATTTGTAGGGAAAATCAAGAGGAGCACGACGCAAATTGGAAGAGAAGCTTGGCCTTAGATCTCTTCGGAGGTTATCGCGCCTTACATTTTATTTATTTATAAAACTCGATAACAAACCTATTACCCGTTTAAACCTCGTAGATGAAACACTATGAAGCTAAGGACACTTTTAGCTGCACTACACCACGCAGAAATATGTTCCTTCCATGTACTCTTATGGTGCAAATCATGACTGGCAACGGCACCAGACGACCATTGGCGACAGGCCTGATCAATTAGGCAAAATAGTTTCACACCGCTTTAGTGTGCACGCATCTTAAGAAATGAATGACACCTCCATTGAAAACAGACCAACCAGCTCAGCTCGAGGCTTCGGTTTTTGATTCGGTTTTGAATTCCAATCTTTCCTTCCCTTTCCACCAATTTACTATCCTTACCTTGCATTGCCTTGGTTTGCTATCGGCTTTATCTACTTTAGCACGAAGGCACATTGGTCGGATATTACGATGCAGTGGAGTGACTACACTTACGCTTACATGTTGTATTTCCCAATACCGTGAGCAAAGAGATGTTTTCGTCAAAAAGTCGATAAAGATCGATAAAAGCCTACAATATTTTAACAAGTAACTGAAACGTAAACTGACAAAAATCTCAAAGTTGCTAACAATCACACCAAACTAACAGAATATCAAAGTAGGAAATTACTAAGTCTGCAAGTTACACAGAAAAATTATAAAGACCATTTACAATTGAAATAGCATTCTTTTAACAATGGAGATGGGACGAGTCTCTTGTCACAGTGATATTGGAACTACACTTCCGACAATCTAGCTAAGAAGCCGACTGTCGTAATCGAGCCCAGGTCATCGTAGGCCGCTTCTTCTTATTTTCTTTTCGAATGACAGAATACAAGAAATTCGTCTCAATTTTCTGGCCGCAGGAATATCGAGAGAACGTGATCAAGTCCGATACAAAAAATTTTCAGGTTCATCAATATGGAAATGAGGCATAAAACATAAACAAGCCTAGGGGAAATCACAAAATCAGCGGTGAGTTCATAGCTATATAGCTGTGGGGATCGAAATGTTAAAAAGTCTTTAACATGGGAACCTACGAACGTCTAAGGAGACGTTAAAGATATTTGATTAGCAGTCGGATTTCGGTGCAACTCAGGAACTACCCTGCAAAAATCGCGACTACTCCATGCATGCATGTATGGAGTACTCGCTATGGACCAACCGAGTGCTCCAAAATTAACCATAATTCATACAAAAAATATGGTCCAATTACATTACGATGTCCTAGGACTGGACCATATACTTCAGCTCCACATTACATCAGAGAAATCCACGGAGTACACACAGTCCAATAAACATCGTGTAGTGATTACAATCGTTAAAAACGAGCAATAATCGGCTTACAATATGAGTTGGTCGATTGCTGCATTACAGTGGAGTATAATGGTAAGTACTCCAGTGGACCACATGCTCTAACGATTTTTGCAGGGTAAGCATGTAAATATACACCAGGAGAGCTATCGGCACTTTCTTTGAATTTTTATATATTGCTGCGAGAAATAAAACTTCTTGGTTAAATAGTGGTCGGGGAATACCGGCATCAGAGCGGAATTTGCAGCAGAGGAAGAAAGCGGACTGCACTGAGAGAAGCATCCCATTCTAGCCCGGTTTTTGATCTGAGTACTGTAAAAGGTTAAATTTTAACTTATCCAGATCCAACGCTTACGTGAGGTGAGCCTGTAAGCCTGCCGTGAGGAGCCGTCGTTACTAAAATACCCAATAAATCAAGGGATTGTATATCGCAAACCCTTCAAGGAATGCCAGCGCAATTTGTGGCTTTTCCAGCCGAAAAATCCACACCACCAACCCGTGGCAAAACCTCTTATTTTAGCAGCCGAGGCTTGGGGGACTTCAAGCTCCTCATAGAACTTGGGTATCTGGGCGGGATGGTCTAGAGAGTTCAATGTGGTCACATAAATCAGGCTTATACCTTAATAGTGTTTGCTACCGGAACGTCCCAGATCATATATGACCATCAACATCGATAATGCTCCACGAATTCTTCGGAGATTGTCTTTATCGCTACAAAAACAACAAGTGAAGTGTCTCCACATGACGCTAATAATATTTTTAATTGCAATATCAAGCCAACCACTCTAAGAGCTAGATTATGTATGACACCATTACAGTTTGCTGCGCCGTCACTAACTTTCCCATTCACCACTATATAAAACGCAAAATTTCACAAATGCGTTCCGGTTTACTATCAGTCACTGAAGTGAGTGAATGCTCTAATGTCATACGAATTTTGGTTCATTATAACACAAAATTACTCTTTGCGTCGCGTTGCCCCTAGCAACTTCTTCATTATGTTGAAAGACCTATTAGTTGCTCTTCCATTATAGTATTCTTCTGATGATAATATTTTGTGTGGTCAAAATCATTGAAATGAGCCAAGTAGGGCAACAAAATAAAGTGTTGTACTTCAAAAGCTTATTCTAATGTGCTCTGCATGTTTTTGTTGTTGTTGTCTCATTGATTTCTAGCCTTTTCGCGTTAAATCCAAAAATTAAAAGAAAAATATATAGAGTTACACGAGCTTCTAAAAATCAAAGGATTTCCTCATAAAATTACCGAAAAGTCTAAAAAATTGCGAACAAAAGCAGTGATGAAAAAAAAACAAATTGCTCAAATTTCAAACAGGAAATGCCCAACGCAACAAAAAAAATATTTCAAACAGATCTATTTGTCTTCCATTTCAGCTTCTTGAATTTTAATGCATACAAATATCCATAGTTACCACACCTGCCACATATTCTCACAGCATCACTTTCGCTTTTAAAAATCCTTTATGTTTTTCGTACACAAGTGCTTACCTGCAAGATAAAGCAAAGATAAGAGAACATAAAAAATCAATATTTGAATAGCTAAGTGACTAAATAAAGGCCTAAAAAAGACGTTTGATAAAAAAATAAAAACAAATTTTCTATTGTATTTTGTATTATATTATGCTAATAAAAGTAGATGTGACTGAAAAAGTATACGACATAAAACTTTTGCTGCCAACACCAATATAATAAACAACAACAACAACAAGAACAAAAGGAGCACCTGGCATATCCTGTGCTTGTTTGTTTCCTTTAGTTCTTGTTTTTTTTTCCTTTTCTTACTTTCAACTGCACCTCCACGCAAATTGTACTTATATCCTGCCAAATACATAAACAAATAATAATTGAATTTATTCCACTTGCACGCCTTTGACGGTGTACAAATTGCAAAAAAAAATGTGAGCGACCGGAACCGATTACCATGCATAATAAGATCCCTGCCCACACACACACACAAACTCAAATTCAAAAATACGCTGCAGTTGTTTGGTTAAGTAAATGGCAGAGAATTTATGGACAGCAAGTGTAAGTGAGCTGAATATTAAATGGCAAATAGGCTTCCGGGCAGCTTTAAAAAAAAATTCAATAAAAAAACTGCAATCAAAGCAAGTAAAAAATATACAACGAAAAAAGTGAGAAAAGCTGTGATTACAAGCAAAAGCAAGAAAAGGCAGGCTGCGCAATTCTTTTTTTACATTCGTTTTACACTAACATTAAATGAGAGGCATTAAAAGGAATCTTATCAAAAAAATTCTTAAAAAATCTCTTTTCTGCTGAAACTTGATCTTTTAGTAGTATACATTTAGGCGCTTGCTGGAGTTTAGTTTCGGAAGTGAAATTTAACAAAGCTTTGATGATTTTATACTCACAAAATGAAAATAAAAATATCGCAAGAAATACAAAAGCAACTAAAAAAGTTGTTGAAATTGTTAAGGCGTAGTTAATATTTTATACCCAACTGCAAATTTTAATAACTTTATTCTTAATATTTTAACCCTACTCCTACTCTACAACTAAACTCGAGCGCCATCTAGCGTTAAAAGCTTAAGCTTATCGCTGCCTTCTATCCGGGAATAAGGAAGACAACGAAGTCCAGAAAGAGGTAAAATGGAAAAAAGCAGCAAAGAAAAAATATTATTAACAAAAAAAAGTTAAATAAAGAAATTTCCGAAATTTCGGTACAGAATTTTCCAAACGAGTACAGCCAAATAGTAACCTTTCCAAGCGTTATACAAATCTGGTAGGTAGTTTTGTCACCAAGTCTGTACAAAAACTAGCTATAAGATATATATTAGGGTGGTCCTTTTTTTTATAAAAATTTATTAATTTTTTCAGTCTCGCACCTTGTGATATTTTTGATCTTCCTATTACCATTTAAAATATGGAAAAAAATTTCGAAAATATTGTTTACGAAAACTTTTAAATTTTTATTTGGTTTTCTCTGAATTTTTTGGGTATACAGCTTTGTAGCTAAGTTTAGTCTAAAAAACAAAAGTTATAGGTCTCTAGAAATTCACATTGATTTAAACAAATTTTTTTCGAAGAATATCTGAAATCCATGTGCCCTTAAAATAAATTTTTATGGAAGAAAAATGAAACACCCTTCACAATAAAATAAAATTGTGAAAAATCAATGCGAATTATAACATGTACTTTCTTGGACTAAAATTGGCTGGTATGCAAATTAAAGTACTCCGTAGAACTCAGAAAACTAAAAATACAAAGTTCGAAATTTTCGTACAAATTTTTTCGAGTTTTCGGATTCTTTCAAAAACTCTTTTGGGATTATTTGCATTATTCCAGCAACAAATTCTTTAGTTTAATTGATAAAATCTGAAAAAAATTGGCTCTGATATTTACGTGTTCGCTGCTGCATATACCAAATTTTACTTATACTTTATAGTAAATTTTTAAATATATTCCTAATCGTTGTCGTGTTGTCATATTTACATAATGCATAAATCATCTAGGCTGTTTTAATTTTTACCCACCTAGTATGAATCTCCTGACTTAAAAATTGTCTAATTCTGTATTGATTGCTTGTAAAACTAAGTATAAAGTGGAATGCAACGTCAGTTATTAAACTTGACTTTTTTTGCATAGTTTAGCCTCTCTCCATTTTTTTATTGAGTCGCTCTAGAAATATACCCTTATTAGAAAATTTATCGTAAAAACAAAGAAAACTCAGCACCTTTCAGCTGCTTTTGGCTATTGATTCTTCGATGCCTTTTCTGCTGATTCATTTTCGTTCTTCCCAACGTCACGCTGCCCCTGCCATCAGTCGTGGCTCTGAAAACATTTTCTATTCTTTGTCTATACTTTCATACAATTCTAATGCTTTTCAGTCACTATAAAACCTTCCTGCTCTTCATATTTTTATTTAATCGAGCAACGCTTGCTGCCTCTGAAACAAATGGCCGTAGTCATGGGCGCTTTATTGTCATATTGACAATTCGTCTATGCGTTGCATGGGAGGGAAGTGGTAGCAAAATGGGTGAAAGCAAAGAAGCCCAGCCTGGTCGGACGCGCTGTCAACCACTTCCTTTTGTTGTTCTCTTTTTTATTGTATCTTTTCTCTATTTAGAAGCAACTTAGAGTTTTTCTACTTTGCAAGCACAACTGAATCGTTACAAAAAATCTACAAAGGCACCAAACGAAAACGTTCAATTCATCTGCGAATATGTAACAATAGGCAGACAGAAATTGCGTCACAGGATAATGGCAGGATGCGTTGCTATGTCAAAGTTTTTAGTTAAGGATATTGTCTGTCATTATTATGTCTTCGGTAGCACAGGCACAAGGGAGTAATGGAAAGCACATCTCTATCGATTCAAATAAAATATTAGAATTATTATTTTTTTTTATGAGGAAATGCCTCAACTTTTTGTTTGCATTAAAACCCTATGCCATTAAATATTAGCTAGTATTTTGCAATTCTTTGAACATTTTAATTAAAAAATAAAACAGTTTGAACTGCTCCGATAACAGGAAAATAATGGTTTGGATGAATTCTGAAGGGGGACAAAAACAATACAAAAATTTATGAAAGCATAAATATACTACACAATGATAATGATAATAGGTAACTCAAAGGATATTTTTTGAAAAAATACAAAGGATTTGTTAGTATATAAATTTAGTTACTCTATTCACCGTAGCCTGACGTCAGAGCTCAAGAGTGTAAGTTGATAGTGGGTATGGAAATAAATACTGTAAATGAGCAGCATTCAAAAAGAGTGCATTAATGTACAGGAAAACAATGAAAGATGGTTGGGTAAATGTCTATACAGAGGGAAAGCATAGCCTTAAACATATCGTATGTATCATATTAATAAAGTTCAAAAATCAGCAAAGAGATTCCTAATTTTAAAAAATTGTAAGCATCTAATATTATAATTATAAGCGAATAAATTACTACATATTTTATTGGACCCTTAAGAGCAATATTTTTTGTATCGGGCACCCCAGATCATATTCGTAAATGCAACAATTTTTGTCCGACATTACGAAAATTTAATTAATAAATAAATGAGCTATAATTTTAAAACAAGCGTTGCTGACACAATTCTAAGCGTTTCCATACTTCCAAAATACATTAAACGCATTGCCAATCGATGTCTTTGGAAATTCAAATCTTCAAAGTTGCTATAATTTTTATTCTTAACCCTCTGTAACATACTGTAGACCACTGGCAACATACCATTTAACCCTCGTAAATTCACGCAGAAATTATTTTTTCGTTTTGTCAAGCATTGTAGACTGTAGCCTATGTTTCATTCTTTCTACGAAACATGTGTTTGTTCCAGTGAAGTGGAAAATTTCGTACACTGTGCAAGTGCTAAATATAAATAATATCAAAAAAAATTGTTTTGTGGATACTGTGGATATTTTTTGTAAAAATATATAAAGTAAGAGTTCAGAGTTTATTGTGACACTATTTTCTTTAGATATATCTCCAGTACTTTGTCAGTGGGTGGTGTTTAGTGTTTGTGTCTTGTAGGCAACATTATGTGAAAAGAGGAAATATCTTGCATGAAAACCGTGACTGCGTTACTTATTATTTTTTTAGGATGTCCCGTCGACTATGATCTCTCACTGACAGCGAGATCGCCTGCGCCATCCATGATGATTACGCAAGTGAAGATGGTCTCGACTTTGATGATGATATTTTGGCTGACCCTGATTTCGACACAGATTTAATCTCAGATTTCGGAGAGCTGAATGGAGACTCTTTTGAAGGCGAATTTGATGTGGATGAATTAGTAGAGTACGTGAACGATAACGACCGTAACTTCATTCATGAAGGAGCGGTAGAGGTCGCCCCATTTCGGTCAGAGATCACAAGTACTTCAGCTCCTCCATCAAATGGACAAAAAACTGAAAAGCTACCGTTACTTTGGAAGAAAATGAGTTTAGAGATGAGCTCAGTGCAGCTGTCATTTACTTGAAACGATTCATTAACATCTGATATCTTGGAGCTTGAGACTCCCATTCAGTTCTTTCTTTACTTATTTCGGCCAGAACTTATAAAAAAAATTTGTATGAGACAACCCCCTATTTGGCACAGAAAGATGTAAACAATAATTTTAGAGTATCTGAGATAGAAATCCGACAGTTTATTGGTGTCGTATATCGTATGTCACTTGTCCAGCTACCCAGGGTAATCAACCATTGGAATTCCATCGTAGGCACAACTCTAATTCCACAGGTTATGTCTTGTAACAAATTTGAAAAGATACGGCAAAATCTTCATTTCAATGGCAATAGCAAATGTCTTCCAAGGAGCCACCCTGACGTTGACAGAATCTTTAAAATATATCCCGTTGCGGACTCCTTCAACGAAGCATACGCAAAAGTTCCAATAGAAAGAAATTTCCACCTTTCCTAATCGCTAATAACTTTTCTGATAATTTTCTTTCCACTGTTGCTCATTGTTGCCTTTTTATAATAGTATCCATACAAAAAACGAATTTTTATTCACGAATCTATCCGATTTAATTGAAATAAAATTATTTCGTGGTGATGAGTTATAGAGGGTTAATTAGTACCATAGTGATGGATATGTCAAGATTTGATATACACTTTATACTATGGTTTTATTGCTATTTACTTTATATCATTCTACTAGCTTTTATAGCAAACTGTTTTATGTTTTTACGGAAAAGTCTCTCTTGAATAAATTAGTTCAAAATTAGCTGTTGTTTAATTTAACACATACCCTTTACTTTTAATTGTTTTTTGATAAAAACAACTTCGTTGTTATTATTGGAAATTTTGTGTAAAACTCTCACGTATTTTGATTACAACTAGCTTCCTATAATTTTTTTGGTTTTTTTTACTGTGATCTATTGAAATATATTGTGTATTGTTTTGGCTACTTTTTTTGTAATAGGTAAAAATATTTATTTTTAATCAAGTTGCTATAATTTTTATAGGAAAATATTTTTGTTAGCGATATATCTTTATTCCTTCCCTGAGCGAATTTGTGCAAAGACTGAATGCAGCCTATTTTTCATTTCTTTGAGGACTAAACTTAACATAATTTCTATTCTTATAGTTTTTATAGGGAAATGTCCTATCATTATTAATGGAAAAATATATCAATCACAAGTTTTTGGTAAATTTTATGCAATGGTTAAATATATTTAAATTATAGTAAAATAAAAAAAAATAAATGTAAGGCGCGATAACCTCCGAAGAGATCTAAGGCCGAGCTTCTCTTCCAATTTGCGTCGTGCTCCTCTTGATTTTTCCCTACAAATTGGCCGGACGGGACCTACATGTTTTATGCCGACTCCGAACGGCATCTGCAAGGCAGATGAGTTTTCACTGAGAGCTTTTCATGGCAGAAATACAATCGGAGCGCTTGCCAGACACTGCCGAGGGGCGACCCCGCTTAGAAAAATTTTCTTCTAATTGAAAAATCTTATTTCTAAAATTTTGATGTTGCTTTGCCCGGGAGTTGAACCCAGGGCATACGGTGTGATAGGCGGAGCACGCTACCATCACACCACGGTGGCCGCTATAAGTATAGTAAAGTTACTACAATTTTTTTAGGAAACTCCTGTTTTAGGAAACTCTTGTTTCTAGTATATCTTATTATATTCCTGAATTATTATATACAAAAAAAAATATAAAATTTATAAATATTTCTTTAATTTTTAATTACTTTTGTGACTGAGTTAAATTGCCATAATCATTTCGTCTCAGCTGGACTAAGACTCAAGATCCTCTTTATTATTAAATTTCATATTCGAAAAAGGCACAAGTAAAATTAGCTTGTAATGCTTACAAATATTTATCAATGAGATTTCCTAATCAAATCGACTGGAAAAACAAATCAGCGATTACAATTTACAAAAAGGCCAGCAAAAAAGGTAAATAAGAAAAGGAGAATGAAATATCAATTGATAAACATTTATATATGCAATTATTTGTGCTAGTCATATCCATGATTTAAGGCTATCACTGTGGCATGTTTACAGAGCGCTGACATTTCTATCCAAAATTTATTAAGTATTGTTATTAATGCAAACAAATCTGTGTTAAAGACATATTAGGATTTTCTACGTTTATTCATTATAATTTACAAAGTACAAAAGGTATCAAATTATTTATGACAGATATGCAAGTTTTCGGTTGAACCGTAAAATTATTATTTTAAGCCCATTATGAGATTGCATAATTTTTTTGCTGAAACCAAGCGTGAAAGATAATATAAATGGTTATTTATGATGAGCGTTGCCAGAGGAAATATTCCAAAAATTAGGATATTATGGGAAAAAAATACATGATAAAAATCCTCAATTATCATTTTTTTTAGGGAAAACCCCATTAAAACAATCTTGTAGGTCCACTTGCAGAACGGCAGGTTATTTTTGTTAGGTTAGCTCTGAGTTAAAAATTTAATTTTCTGTTCTGCAAGTAGGCCTTAAAGTTTTTTCTTTTTTCCAACAAATTCGAATACTTATTTGAATTTTTAACATAGTCCCGCTTCTGAAAGCATCTTTGACTATAAAATAATAGTAGCAATGGTTTATTTAAGAGCTCAATTAGCTATCTACGATAGTTTTCGAAACGAAAAAACGTCTCAAAGCGAGGGAGCGACATAAAGACATGTAGCATGTAGCCTTTTTCGGTTATAAGAAGATCTAAGATTTTGTAAGGTTTTTGTATGGAATTTTTTAAATCTAAGAAGCTTTAATTATGGTCTAGTAACAAAACTAGGGGGAATTCTAATTCTGTGAAGTAGTTATAAAATTAAATTGAGACAATTTTTTCTAAATGTATGATTTTTTTTACCTCATCGCTTCACAGAACAAGAATTCTCCTGCTGTTTAACAAATCATTTGAAAATAAATATTTTTGGCAACGCTCCTCATGATCAATAGCTTAGATTAACTTAAAGAAAGACAACCAAAGAAAAAGCAACAATAATTGAATTTTATTTTTTATTTGATTGAATTGGAACGCAGTGAAGTGGTAGTAGCAAATTAAATTTCCAAGAAGTTTATCTGCAATGTAGACAATAAATAATAAGAAAAATGTGCACAGTTATAGTATTTATGAATTGCGGTCTTTGAATATTTTATTGCATAAAGACTATATTTAGGCGTAAGGGAAATGAATTTTTATTTTGTAGCTGAGTGGGCGTGGATATATTTTATATCTGCAAAAATTGCTCATCACAGAATTACACAAAGCGCACTCAATTTCAGGGTTGAATTGATTTTTTTTCTTTTTACTTTTCAAAGGCCACCACATGATTTTCTTTTTCAGTGTGTTATTCAATATAAATGTTTAATCTCTTGTAGAATGAAGAAAAACACAAAAATGTATGCAAGTAAATTCGTCACAGCGACCGTTTGACAAGCTTATACAAATTTATTATCATATTCGAAAATGAAACAATCATTGTCTGCTCATGATTGTGGTGCGCCTTTAGATATGCTACATATTTTTTGTTATACATTATTTATGTATGCGGCTAAGTTTTGCTCATGTATGTCACATGTTTTTCTGTGATTATTTATCGAAGCATGATTTTATTGTTATTTTTTGCTGCTTTGCCAACTGTTCTTTTTGATGTATTGATAATTCATTTTATTTTTTATTTTTGCGTAAGAAACACTGCCTTCTTTCTATGAATTGAATATTGCTATGTGGCAAACATGTGCGCGATATAAATCTTATATTGAAAATGTTTTCAAACGTAAATCATGCTGTGGATAGGCGACATACATACATACTTATATGTACATGTAATAAATATAGAAAACATGCGGGTTTGCAAGAAAGGAATGCAAATATCTAAAGGGACGAGTTTAAGTTGTTCGGACTGAATTATGAAGGGAAAGTTTAATATCAGAGAGATGTCTGGGTGAACTCTTTGAATGAATCTAACTCTAAACTGTTAAATAGAATTTTTAAAGAACTTACGACTATTAGTTTTCAAAAATCAAAAAAAATTTGCTCGGAGTTTATTTGCATAGAAGTTATAGATATTTTTACTTTTATAGCAACTTCCTAAAAATTTATAGCAACTAAATAAATTTATAAATTTTCTTTAAATAAAAAATACAGTACCACTGTAATTTCAAGTCATTTAAAAAGCTAAACTTGTTTTAAATCTTTAGATATAATATAACAACTTTTAAATTATTTTTCAAAACATAATACTTTTAGAAGTTTTAATAATCTCATACACTCACAGGGTTCTACTTTTTATATTTTAACAGCAATTTTATCCTTTTTTCGTATGGTGTGGAATAAAATATAACTCTTGTAAATATCAGGTTTTTCAAATACCGCTAAGTTGATATAATTTATTTTCTATAATTTTATGTTCAACATATTTTTTATACAAGTGTTATTCGATTTTTTTCAAAAGCTGAAAAATTGCTTCAATTAAATCTCACTTGTAAGCAAGCATTTTTTACTTTTGAGTATACAAGAGTAACATTTCCTATAATTTATAGTAACTAAAATACTGCCTACTACGCTGCCAATTGATAAATTTGAAACTACAATTCTTTAAGACTCTAATAGCTTTAGTTATTATGCTAATTTTGCATATCTATTCTGGATTTATGCGAAGCGAGTACATATGTCCCCGTCTATCAAGACGTAAGCTCAGGAGGAATTCAAATATCGTCTTCTGTAAGTGGTTGGTACAATGGCGCCAAACAGATGTATGGAGTGGTGAAATGCACAGGTAATTGGATAACTTACCAGCATGACACTTTCAAACTCAGTTATATGATATCGTGTCCAACGTTGGGCGCCATTGTTTGTAGAACTGTGGCTAAGGCTAGTAATTGAAAATTCACCCAATCTCAATGAGGGGCTTCAACAGTGCCACATTCACCCTGTTTTTACTATAACAATCAATCATAAAAAAATTTGAAGGATACAATTATTCGTGCTGGAACACAAAGTAACAAATTAGCATAACTTGACTATTCGAAAACCCGCATATTGTGCTTGTAGTTTTCGATTGGAGGGCAAAAAAAGTGCTTCACTATCTTGGTGGCTGTTAAGAGATGCTTAACCTCAGGTACTTGTGTCGTATTCCTAGTTAGGCGCCACGATTTGTAGAGCTCTCGGTTAGACTGGTAGCAAAACTATACCTATCCATCCAAAAAAAAGAAGTTTGCATAATACCTTACTTTAACAGTCTTCAAAAATAAATAATAGATATATTTATGCTGGAACTAAAGCTATAAATTACCATATGCCAGCCATATTTAGTTGCGTGGACTTTGCAACCTAAACGCAGACCTAAAACAATAATATTCCCTTTTCGATGCTAGCATTCTGTAGTGACTAGAGCTATAACTGCAGTAATGCGGCACTTTTTATTTTAACGGTGTGGGCAATCTAGAATTCTATGCCTAAATCATAGTACTTAATCAATTACAATTTCCATTATAGCCTAGCCTTGTTAAGGTCCTTAAAGTCCCACTATTTCAAACCCAACCTGATTTAATACATATAAAGAACAAAATATAGCAAATTATACACCAGAGAATTGGCAAATGCTAACCGAACAAGCTCCACTCACGCTTGGCTTTCCTATTGCATTTCATTTACCTTTACATATTTTATTATATTTCTTCGCATCTTTCACTCAGCTCTTAGTTTTTTGTTGCTTTTGAAATCATCAACGCCATTACCATTTGCTCGAGTAATTAACTAAATTCAAAACAGTCAAAGCAGTTGCTATTTTTCCCTCAACGTTCTCTCTTTCCTCCTTTAAACTCGCATGCCAGGATATCCTTTACATGTTTCTTGCCGCCTTTGTAAAATTCTGCCATCTACCAGCCCACTATTTTCTTTAAGCTGCGTTGTCAGCGGAAATCCCTCTACTGCCACTACGTTTCTATTTTTGTGGCAGGTTTGCGAATGAAAAATGCAATTGCCGCAATTAATATACCCCAGAGAGACATGAATGGACGACACACAGCACCCAAACCAACACACACAAGAGTAAAACGCTAGCTGGAGGACGACAGCATGCCATTCAAAGGGTGATTGTGTATATGAAGAAACGTTTCGTTCGTAACAGTCAATAGTTGTGTATTTTTATAATGGTCAGCAAACCCTTGAGGATTTCGAAAATGTAAAAATACCAAAGACAACAACAAAAAATCGAAACACATCCATTTCATGCCAATTGCTTTGGCTTTCAGGCGCAGCAATAACATCCACTGTTACTTTGCAGATGCCACACAACTAAAGAGTGAAACATGTAGGTATAAAGTTGGGGTGAAAAGTATTGGTAATGGTAATTGTAATGGTAATTATTTTTCTACGATGCACACTACTTACAAAGAAAATTACGTGCATATATATTTGCTTTAGAAATTGAATGCAATCCATTTTATGTGCGCCAGCTAATGTTGTGCTTTGCTATCAACGTCGGGATGAGGGGCAAGCAGAAAAGAAAAGGAAGGCACACGAGTATGAGAGGCTGCTAAAGGAAACGGAAATACTGCAAAGCGCTGGGAAATATATCAATTGTTGTTTGTTTAATCAGCATATCTGCGCATTTCTTCATAAGTCTCTTTGCTTTCTTTTGGTGATTAATTGTTGTTGTAATCGCAGTTGATTTACTTGTAGTTTTCTGCCAGCGCAGTAATTTTAACTTCGCTGTTTTTGCTGTTTTATCCTCAACCGTTATGCGGAAGTATTGCATTGAGGGAAATGTGGTAGAATATAAGTTAGTTGTTGCATGATTTTGCTTTGACTAAGCGTGCGCCTGAATGCATGCTTCAGTATGATGAGAGCGGTAAAATTCATAAATGTATCTAAATGAAATATTTTTGTGTGAAAATACACACTTATTTACAATTTAAATGCGCCGAAAAATCTTTGCATAAACACATTTTATGATGTGGAAAGAACAATTTCAGCCTAAAAGTATGCATCGATTTTGATACAATTGAAATAACTCTTAAACTAATAATAAAAGTTATACAAGATATGTCAGGTTGCCGCTAAACCTTTGTCTATTTTTGAAATCTACAACTAAACTATGAAGGGTGACAAGTTTCGGATGCGACCACCTACTTTTGATAACCATGGCAGAAAACGGAAAATTAAGCCTTCGTTGTTAAACGTCATTGTGGCCAGTAATTTGGCCATTTATAGTACGCGATTAGTACAATAGATAAAAAGATGCCTTGAATTACAGCAAATATTTTTCTTCCCATCCAAAGTATACGCTTACGAGGATGGGTTACTATGCTGCCCGTCGAAGAGACCGGATCTAAGTAGCGCTCTCCTGTACCAATTGCAATGTACTCTGTGTGTTTACTCAAACCATTTGGTAGATCAATAAACCTTCTGACATCTCTCTTGAGCATTTGACACCGCCTCCAGTGTGAGGGCAGCATAAAATGCCTAAGAGTTTCTGAACCTCAATTTCGACAGGACGAGGAAATGATGACTGCCTCCTTACACACCCGTTCAGACGACAGCTCCGCACCTGCCGTGAAAGGGGCATTCACGTTTTCTCACGTCTGTGCACTATGCAGAGTGGATGTGATCCTGAATAATCTCTTTCGTAGACATATTTAGTAGACACTCTGTGTTGCAGCTGCTTAGCGATAAAGCTCCTCTCCGAAGTTTTGCGCGTGGTAGCTGTTCTTTCCTGTTGCAGTAGGCCATGCTTGCCTGAGATAATTTTGCAAATATCCGTAGAGTACCAATTGTTAATTGCGGTTTTATTGAGGCTGATAATAATGTCACTCTTGTATGATGAAACGTTGCCAGTGCACTGTGACTGCACCAGCGTTTTCTAATGGTGCATCAACCCTTACTATTTATCCCCTGTTTATTGTCGTCAATGTTCTTGTGAGCTGATACGCAAGTCAGCGTGATGGGTGCAAGGTGTTGTAACGCGTAATACCTCTTACAGTTTGCGACGGCTTAGAGAAGCATATGGTGAATCAAGTGCTGAGCGCTGCTTCCCTGTCCGAGTATATGCGTATGCACCGTCGCTTACCCGATTCCCTTACAGGCCCCTTCTTACCTTGTACCTCTGCTAGGAAGATACTAGCTGAGTTTAGAAGACAGATGGGTGTTGCCACTTTTAGCTGTTTGGAGAAACAGCACCAACACTGCAGGCCATTTTTGACCTGTCGATGTATATAGTGTGCTTACGCCCTCAATGTATATTTTATAGAGGTGTATCGTTGTATTCACATTCACATTCCACCCTTCATATGGCTTACATTTATCTCTGTCGCCTGTGGTTGAGTCAGTTTTAACAGAATTGTGACTTTACACAAACTTTTGCATACTTTTCTTTGACTCATTTTATTTTTATCTGATTAACATATATGTGTTTAGCCGCCGGCTGACTGACAAAATCCTACTTGTTGTGGTTGCTAAGAAAAGCAAGAAAAGTGGCAAACAAGCGAATGTCTGGTTATCCCTACTGGCGCATATAAAGACTGACACACACGCATGAATGTCTTTAAATATTTTCTTTTTCTAAGAAAGGCGTTTTTTATTATATGCAAATAAATACTCTCTTTCATACTATTTTTCATGATATGCTTTCATTTTAATACAAGAAAAATATTTGTATGCCTTTCTTAAGAAATTTTTATGCTTTCTTGATATAATTTGATTGAAGATGCTTGACAGATCTAAATGTACTTATTCTTGGAGCGAATAAGTTGAAATGGGATATAAATAAGAGTGATAGTTTGGATTATATTTGGGGGGTGTTTCAATGTATGCAGATAATCCAAGGACGACTTTTTAAGGACTGTCCACACCCGAAGCACCTAAAGCCAGGGGTGGCCTCTGTTTGTGCTCCAACTTCGCTTCTATTTATGATTGATTAAGCTGCCAATTATGCGTGCTGTGTGTTTACTCAAAACCATTCAGTTAGATCTGCATTTCGACATCGTCTTTGGGTCGGCCAGCACAAAACTGTTTAGAGTTCAGTATCTAATTTTCACCGGGCTAGGCACACGCTGAGGTAATGGATGAACGTCTCCTTGCAACCGTCCACACTGCAGCTCGTGCACCTTTCGTTAAAGGGGATTAGTATTCTCTCCGTGAGTGGTCCAAACGGCCAATATCCCGTAAGATTAGATGTGACCCTGAATATCTCTTTTGTATTCGAGATTATATTCTTACCTGGTTGCAGTCAGGCAATGTTTGCTTGGTAATTTTGAAATCTTGAGATTGATAAACTGTCACCCTTTATTGATGAGAATATCCGGAGCACTGTGGCTGCCTCAGCGGGTTCAGCCGTTGCCAGTTTATCCGCCTTTTCATAGCGGTCAATGTTCTTGTGACCTGGACCCAAGTGAGCGTGATGAGCGCAAGGTTTGCTGCTTCACATAATGCCCTCTTGTAGTTTATGACCGAGTTCGGGAATGATTATGGGGAATGTAGCGCTACTTGTCTGTCCCAGTAGATGCGTATCACACCACCGCTTATACGATTATCGGCTCGGAAGATACTAGATGAGTTGGAAGACGTATGAATATTGTGACTTTTCACTGTTCGTAGAAAGCTCCGATACTAACACCGCAGGCCCTTTTGAACCCGTCAGTGTAGAGTGAGGTTACACCCACACTGTAAACTTTTTCGGCTTTTCCGCTTCTGAGGGAAAACTTAGCCTGAAATTAGCATGCTTTGTTGGTCTCGTTTAGTTATTGGTCATTGCGGACAGAGCTGTAAAAATTTAGGAAACAGGCAGGAAAATCTTTGATTGTAATAAGACTTAATTCGTTTTACAATCTACAATCTACAATAACTTGATTGTAAGCTCTTCGTTTACATACTTACAAAAAAAAAGAATTGATTGCAGTAAGTTTTTTTTTGTTGATACTATTGATTGTATGAGAGACACGCTTGCCATTAATGATTTATTGCAATCTTATAATTAAATTGAGAATTATAACCGATTGCAATCGCACTCATTCAAATGATTGTAGATTGTAATATTTATACAATCAATGATTTTAAGCGAAACGTGATTGCAATAAAAAAACTCAGAAGTGACTGTAGGTTACAGTTTTTACAAACGCAAATGATTAAAACCGACTGTGATTGCAATTTTTGTTGTACTCTATGATTGCAATCAAATTTGATTGCTGCTCTGACTGCTGATAGGGTTGAAAATATACTGCAGTTTTATTGTGCTCAAACACTATCCGATCAATCGTATCACATTGCAATTCTCCACTAGATTATGGAAATTTTAGCGCAAACACTTTCTCAAAATTTCCCAAAACATTAGCCATGTTTCTATAATTAACCTCTGCCTCATTGCATTTCGTTACATTTAATTGAGTTTAACTGCAATAAAATTAGTGACCTGTCACTTTATTGCTATTTAAATTCTTTTACAGTTACTTCATTTTATGAATATTTGCTTATAGATCACTTTACAACTGATTTTTAATTTAAATTAATTGCGCCAGCTTTCGTATTCATTCTTCATTGAGGAGAAAATTAAATTTAATTGTTAGTAGCAAGAAAAAAACACAAATAAAAAGATTTTCCTTGACACTTAATTTTTAATGAACTCGGAACGGTGACAAACTGCTTATCTTCTGATGTTATTTCAAAGACAAAAAAGGAAAATAGATAGACCCACCATTAAGTATACCGAAATAATCAGGATGAAGAGCTGAGTTGATTTAGCGATGTCCGTGTGTCCGTCTGTCTGTTTGTATGCAAACTAGTCCCTCAATTTTTGAGATATCTTGATAACATTTGGTGAGCGGGTGTATTTGGGTGTCCGATTAGACATTTGTCGGAACCGGCCGGATCGGACCACTATAGCATATATCCTCCATACAACCGATTTTTCAGAAAAAGAGGATTTTTGTAATATCTTACCCAATTTAACAGATTGAAGCTTCAAACTTCACTATATAATTTCGCATATTGCACACATTGTTGCCTGAAAAAATTTATGAGATCGGTCATATATATAGTATATATCCCCCACAACCGATTGTTCAGATAAGAAACTTTTCTTAATTACTGCCCTATTTTAAGAGCTAGAAGCTTCAAATTTCAACGAATGCTTACCTATATAGCATATATTTTTGTCTGAAAAAATCATAGAGATCGGTGGTATATATATTATATACCCCAAATAAACTGTAATTTTTGCCCTTTTTTACGGCTACAAGTTTCAAAATTCATCGGATTTCATCAAATAGTTAGTTACGTTTACGTCATATATTGTTGAAATACGTGATTCGTAGTCATAGTTTATACACGCAGACCACAAAAAACCCGAAACTTTGCATCCTCACACAAAGTACCTACCTGTTTTTTATTTTATATTTATCTTAAAAATCGGTTAGGTATGTAGATCTGTTCACTATATATTTCTTATCTTATACATCCGATTATTCGGAGATTACGAACGGGATAAGATTATTGTTTAGCCCCATTCATGAAAGGTATGAAGTCTTCGGCACAGCCGTTCTTACTTGTTTTTCTTGCTGTTTCGCAAGTCCATTTCTGCTTAATCACTAAGACTTTGTTTGCTGTTATAACTTCCGACTGCCCTCAATATACCAATCTCATTCTACATCACTCTGTTTGTTTTCCTCAGGCTCCTCATCATCTATTAGCTAATAGCACTTTGTTTTCCAGCAGCTGCAGCGATTAATTTTATCTCGTAAATTTAACACTTTATATCGCGTAAGTAAAATAGCAAATTCGATTATAACACCCAAAGACTTACTACAAAAACACTAACAATTGCCTTCTTCTTACTACTTGTCTTATCTTATACTACATTCAGCAGCGTCCTTTTGGCGCGTACAGTTAATTTAAATTAGTCGTTAAAAATGCACTTAAAAGGGTGATTATGCGTTCGGGTATTAAAAGTAAGCCAATGTCTTGGAGGGGGTGGTGGGAGTAAAATACGGCGAGCGTGTAACAATTACTGTGTCAGAGAGATTGGGAGGGGAAAAGTAGTTGAAGAAAAGTTTATGTAGCAGAATGTTAAGAAAGTGTGAAAAGTTTATGTGCCAAAGCGTAAATACGCTTTTATTGTTTGTTTTTGGTCAGCAGTAATTTGTTTGGCTTAGCGCAAAGTTTATCGATAAGATAAATTGATTTTAAGGCACTTTTTTGAAAAGAAACATGCGTTGTGGCAGAATATTTTTTTTGAAAAGAGGTAGGATGATGCAGTAAACTGAAAATAGAGGCAATACTAATCTCAACTAACTGCATTAAATTCACAAATACAGCAGCGAGCATAAGATAGCTGTGGCTATTAAATCGACTCAATTTATTTATTTCAATATTTTGTGAAAAAATTTCCTTTTATTTTGTAACTGAAAATATGCAAACCAATTTCAAAACATTTTCGAAAAATTAGGAAAATTCAAGGAAATATTACTAAAATTTCGAACTATTTATTTTGAGCTCTCCGAATTCTTTGGAGTGTGTTGTTTGTAGTACCACCAATTCTAAGCTAACAAAGTACAAATTATAGGTATATCAAAGTTCTCAATAGAAATCTTATAGATTTTCCTCCACACAAAGTGTGAACATTTTATTTAAATGGAAGAAACGCTAACACCTTTCGGGAAAAAATGTCAAAAATCAACGTAAATATTGACCTATAATTTTTGTTTTGTTAGACTAAAATTAGTTAAGCTACAAAACACCGCACTTAAAAAAAAATTCTGAGAGCTCCAAATAAAAAGTTTGAAATTTCCTAAAATTTTCTTAATTTTATTTTTTTTGTTTTCAAAAACAGGTTTGAGACTGAATATCGAAAATGAAAAGAATTTCATTGAAAAAATTTGACAAAAATTTCCACTGGAATATTTCTCTTTGCTGCTGTACTTCAATAAGGTTGGTGTATGAAGAAATTAAACTTGTGTTAACCTTTCTGAAATGATAAGCGTGCTACCAACCCGAAATTGCTTTCAAGTTAGCTTTGTGGTGAGCCAAACGCTGTAACTGAAATATGAATATGGAAGTTGAGATATTCAGTCGATTACCTGTCAAAATATTTTCACACGCATCGTTACACAAGGCGAAGCGTTATTACTCTTGTATTTCACCATGATATGCAATGCTTGCGCACTATAATACAACTCATGGTGAACACCAAGATGGTGGTCTTTTCCGGTGGCCTATGAACAGTTGCTTACGGGTTTGCTTTGTTGCCCTATATACTGGCAAGGATGTTTGTTGCTGTTGAAGTTTTACCTGGATTTGATAATATTTTTTGCAATAAAAAGTTGAGTTTTTCTCGTACAACTTTTCCACGCTATTTTACTGGGGTGCCTGCTCGGGTGCCAACTAAAGGATTTGATTTTTTTTTCAAAATGAAAAGTTGAAGTTTCATCTTTACTTTTTTCGAAAATTTGCTACTGCTGCTCTTGCTTCCTATATATATACCAGCAGACCTGGCAGACGTTGTTCTGCCCTAAATTTGGCCTATCTGTATACGGGGTATTCCATCCCATTTCGACCAATTTTGAACCCGACCCCTTTAGATTGGCTGAAAGTTTTTCTTATTTTTCTAGCTTACGAAAGACGTTTTTCAGAATTTTTTCAAATTTTTTCATCCAACTCAAAAAAACTTATGAATTTTAAAAAAAACACCGTTTTGTTTTCAAAATGCTATAACTTTTTCAATGTACTTTTCTCCGAAAAGTACATTTAAACACAAATTTAAAAAAAAAGATCCCAAACGGTGAATTTTGAAAAAGTTATAGCATTTTGAAAACAAAAACGGTGCTTTTTTTAAAATTCATAACTTTTTTTGAGTTGGATGAAAAAATTTGAAAAAATTCTGAAAAACGTCTTTCGTAAGCTAGAAGAAGAAGAAAAACTTTCAGCCAATTCTAAAGGGGTCGGGTTCAAAATTGGTCGAAATGGGATGGAATACCCCATCCATTTTAAAAAGCTTTTTCCGTCTAACTCTGCCCTCGCCCTCTTCACTTTTTCTTAATCCTTTTATTCACTTCTCCCTCCGTCTTTTTTGCTTCATCTATCTCCATCTTCGTCTCCGTATATACCAAATTTCAGGCAAATCGAATAGGATGTATGTAAGTAGGTATGTGGCTATTATTAATTCATGTCTCTATTTCGGCTTCGCATGCATATTTATCAGTTTTGCCAGGTTGATGCGACTAAATCGAATATCACAATGAAAATTACTTTAGAGCTCTCAGCAACAGCTTTCATTTGATATCCATATTACCCACATATTCTAGGGGAACGGAACAACTGAAGACTCTCCTGAATTAAACAAAAAAATGTCTTAGTACGTCTAATTTACGGACCCCGTCAGAAACCCGTGGTCCGGGGGTAATCCCCCTTCTCTCGACGAGCCTGGCGATGTGCTATACTTGATATCATTCGCTACAATATTTTTATTTATAAGCACGTTGTTTAATTAAACACCAACCAATTACAGGGAAGTATATCCGCACCACCTGAAAATATGAGTGCCGGTGCGTATACGTAACATTTTATTATTACGTATAAACATATAAAAAATTTGCAATAAAATAATATTGCGACTATAAACTGAGATATAACCTATCCTATATTTCAAGCTAGATCAAACTACACACGGGGTGCAAAACAAATTCAAAATCGGTTCAGTAGTTTAGGAGTCCATTGCGGACAAACAATGTGACACGTGATTTTTATATATAAAGATAACCAATACTGCTAAGCTCCAAAACGCGTCACAAACACGACAATGTGAATGCTTTATTAAGAGATATTCGAAATCCGCGTTAAGCTCGTTTAATTTTATTCATTTCGAGAGCACCAGAAATATTTTTTGTATAAAAATCAATATATGTTCTAAAGCGTATAAGTTGAAGCTAAAAGTATGCCGCACTTGGTATGGAAATTGTTGTATATAAGCAATACGTCCAGAATGGGCAGATCACTCCTATATATTGCATGCTTTAAGGCGTAATACACTTTTTTAAAGTTTTTCCTTGATATTTTGCATTTTTTCGTTCACTCGATTTCTATTCCATTTCCCTACAACATCCCTAAAACCTTCATTTTCTTAAATCACTTTCATCTTTTGCATTAATTTCCATTTTCTATACATTTTTACTTTCCACTTCCTTAAATAGGTTGGCCTCACAATTTCCAGCAAATTTCCTCTAAAGTACATACACTTCAATCTTAAACAAATAAAAATATATTTTCTTCATAATAAATATATGAGTTTTCCTTTTGCAAATCCTTCACAATATTTATTATCATCTTTTCTTCTTGCAGTCACTTTCCTTGTGCCACAAATCACACCCACTCAGTTCATTATTTGTCTAGAAAACAATCTCAGCAATGAGTTTGCTTTGCTCTACAAGTAGATTGCTTGAAGCCTTTCGCAGTCTGTTGAAATATAATTTGCACGTGATGTTCGCATAATGAGGTAAGGAAATTTTTTTGCGACAAGTATGAACGCGGAAAGGCAGAAAATGTGATCCGTGAGTTAGCATAGCTGATGCGAAGAGGATGGCAAAAGGGAGGTACTTTTGTTAGGCGCTGCTAACTTCAATTTAATGCTTTCTAAATTACAACACTGTGCACGGATGACTTGTCGAATGACTCATTAACAATAGAAGACACGCCCACAGTCAAAATGAACGCCCAACATATACAACCACACACAAATACATATATACACAAGTCAGTAATTTTATCTGAGATATCTTAAGAATAAACTCACTGACATTCTTTAGTGAGCAATGGCATGTGTATGTGCTTTAATGTGAGTCTAAAAGCATGTGCATATATGCGAGTGTGTGTGTGTCATATTCACTTGTGCTTCGCGGGCAAATTACAACTTGTCAACTCAATCAAGCGCGCCTTTATGCATCAATTTCCGTCACTCGTATTACACATACATATGAACAAGTGACATAGGACAAGCAATAATGTGCTATAACAAAACAAAAACAATGCGCTAACAACTTGTTCACAATAAAGGTACAACAATAACAATGAAAGGAATACAAGTGCGTATGAGAGAGTGGAAGGTACAAGAAACATAGTTCCTGCGCATTACCCTCATATAAATACCTTCTGGAGCGCTAACTGCGCGGAAAACTTATAAAAATAGTCTCAAATAATGACGTATCTGAAGAATTTGAAACGTTCTAGGACTCTTCTTTAATTAATTTAAGAGTCTTTTTAAAGTCATTTGGGAGCCACTTGATGGTCGATTACGAAATCTTTACAGGCTCTTTTAAGACTCATATACGACCGCAATGGTTTTATTTGCACCTTTATTTGATACTTTTCTGTAGCTCTACCAAAGTCTTCTGTTTTCACAACTG
The DNA here is from genome assembly GCA_029619165.1 of Eurosta solidaginis. Taxonomy (NCBI): domain Eukaryota; kingdom Metazoa; phylum Arthropoda; class Insecta; order Diptera; family Tephritidae; genus Eurosta; species Eurosta solidaginis. The sequence goes on from JARSSU010037504.1 coordinate 99,573, forward strand.
AGGCTGGCTGTTAGAAGGAAAACCGGATGGCGAGATCGAGTAGCTATTAATTTGTTATCATAGTGTTATAAACTAGTTATCGTTAACCAAGTTTATCGATGAGTTATCGGTTCTTTTTCGACAAGTAATTTGCTTGTTATCGGAAAGTTACCGATATGTTATTAGTAAACTACCGATTTGTTATTGGAGTGTTTCGAATATATTATCGGCGTACTATCGATTGCTTATGAAAAATTTATCGATTTGTTATCGAAAAAATATCGTTCATATCTCGAACTTATCGATTTGTTATCAAAAAGTTATGCATTTGTTATCGGGTTCTACTTATTTTAAAAATATTAGTTTTGTAGTTATAAGCCTGTATGTTTACACATCGAACTTCACGAGTACTTAGTGTTCAACCTTTTTATACAACGTCGTGTTTCAGAAATGATTCCGGAATATTTATGAACTATTCTGCCGTCAATCCGATATGGTTTTCTGTGCTCTGGATCACTGCAGAATACATTGCAAGTAACTTTTGGCCTAATTGTCACATTGAAACATTTTGAGACCACCTAGAAATCACTTCGGGACCGTTAATTGCGAATTAAGTTACCATTTCGGAATCGACTGGGAATCATTGCAAGAGAACGTTGGGAGAGACTCCCACATGTTACACCATGGAAAGTATTAAGGTGGGGGCAAGTACTTGTGCATCTGAGGTACGGCCACAGATTGGTCTACTTAATTTCTCTGCGAAAACCCTTCGATTGTGATAGTAAATCTAAGCTATGTATTTTTAATATTTCATAATCCGATTGCGAGATACGTGCGCGTGCTGAAGCTGATCAAAGGACGAAAGAAAAATCTGCATAGTTTAAGTAATTTCAACAGCAGTGAATCACTATCAAAGTAGTTTCTAGCTAAAAATAGCGCAACATTCCGCTTATACACGCATATTTAACAATTTGTTTCTATAAATTGACGTTTATTTAGCATTTAAATAAACTAAGTAAGTAACGATGATGCACTCAACTCAATCACAAAGCAAATAAACAACACTTAAAGCATGGCGAATATTTGAATGAGCGTGAGATAAACACGTAGGCGAGTGAAGAGTGTGTTATACCGAGTTACATACATTTATTACGTTTACTATAGCTGTCTAGTTAGTACTGTGTTTCGTTGTATGTGTCGCTCGCTTGTTTATGTTTAAAAATATTTGCATTTAACTGCATTTTGCTAAGCCAATATTTGCTAGGCATGTGTAAACTAAGTTGAAGTAAAACAGAATTACAAGTAACGAGTAGCTCATGTTTTCATTTTGCATGTTGTTGCTATTTTTCATTTATTGCAGCTTTTATTATTTTTTTGTTTTGAAAATTTTAAAAACATTGTAACAGCATTGCTATTGTGTAGGCGTTGGTAGTGGCGCCTTCAAATAGGCTACACTTTTAAGGCAAGTTTGCATTTGCCAAGTAAAGGGTTGACTCGCCAGCAATATTCCGCTCGCTGTTTTTACACATTTGTACTTCACTTCGGTTGTATGTTTTTTGTTGTTGTTTATGCTTGCTTTAAGTCGCTATTGTTTTTTGTTTTTTTATTATGAATGTAATTAAAAGTGCAGCAAGCGTCTAAATATTTCCGACTTTCTTGCCACATAGCGTAGAATATTTAATGCTAAGGGAAGCCCATGGAATATGCAACTGTATTTGAGTATGTATGTTAAGGTAAGGGTGAGCATGCAAACTGTTGTTAATTTTTAAAATGGTGTATGTGCTAATTGCGATTTTTTTTTAAAGTGCTATCTATGAGAGAAATTATTGCTCACGGTAGGGGGGAATCCAGAATATAAACGTAGCTGATATGCTGTATGAGGAAATACGGAATGTAAATGTGGGATAAGTGTAGTCTTAGTGTGTGGGATTGGTATGCTGTATGGGTGAATATAGAATGTAAACATAAGTGTAGTTACTACACTGTAGCTTAGTATGGAAACAACGTAAGTAGTAAAGTTGATTTGAGCGAAATCAGGCTACGAATAAAGCCGTCCCACTCAGCATTTAGGTGATTAAATTTTGAATTTCCCTACATATAAATACAATTTGATTACTCTTTCTGACTAAATAATGAGTTATCATACAATTGAACAAAAGAAATTATCAAATATTGATACTTTTGATGATCAAAAACTGAATATAGTTTATCAATCACATTTTGGAATCATATTTGGATCAAATGTGTTTACTTTAGGTGATCAAAAATTTTTATAATTTTTCATTCAGCTTTCTGAATCTTTTCTGACAATCTTTGTTGATTGAATAATGAATTTTATACTTGTTAAAATTTTACTTTTCATTGAAGATCTTATTTTTTCACATATGTACATACATTTTTTCAATCATGAAGTTCAGATAAAATATATTAAAATTTTATTCTTCAAGACAAGAAATAATGTATATACTGCTCCTAACAGAAGATGTCCCCAACCATTTCTCCACCATCGGCTTCCCAGAAAACCAGAACCCCATGTAAGTGAAACTCTCTTGACATATGTATCTGGATATGGCTTCAGCATCCCATACCATATCGTATTTTAAGATGTTGACGATCATAGCTGATGCTGGATGTTGTAGTCGCAGGTGTATATTGGTCTAGTTTGTTTGCGAATTACCTTTCGTTTAGTAGCTCACTTCCGCATGCTTTCTCCCCCTGATGAAATAAGATTACTATGTAGTATTTTATTTTGTATGAGATATGAAGAATAAATGTATGATAATCGCATTCCAAAAATTATTCAAAAATCTCAACCATAATGATTGAAATATGTTCACGAATATGATCAGAAAATGACTGTGAAAAACATTCAAATATTACTCTAAAACAAATAAAGCTCAGTTTTACAATGATATCAAATATGAACAAAAAGCGTTTCGAAATATGAATCATAAATGATTATTCAAGAATAATTACATTTATGGTACATTTTTCTCCCGACGATACGTTAATTTTCGAACAGAAAATGCTTTAAATTTGAACGTTTTTAATCATCTTGGGGTATGATATTTAAATATTTTTTGATCAAAACTTTCAAAAAGTGCTGGCTGGGAAAGATTTGTCATGGATAGCAAAGGTTATAAAAGAGTAATAAATGTATCAAATATTTAACGAAATATTATCGATTTGTAACCAAAAATTTATAGAAAATTTTTCAATTTGTTATAAAGAAGTTAACTATTTGTTAACGAAATGTTGTAGCTTTTTGTCAAAATATTATCGAAACGTTTTCGAAAAGCTATCGATTTAATCAATAAGTCATCGATTATTTCACGAAACATTATTGATGTGCTATCGAAAAGTTATCGAGTTTTTACTGAAAATTTAACGAATATTTATCGTTTTCTTACCAGAGGGTTACCAGCTTGTTATTGGTGTCTTATCGATTTGTTATGGCACAAATTCCGATTAAAGTTCAATATAAAGTCGAGCAGGAGCGAAAGTTCGAAATGCCTCAACTCCTCTAAGCTATTGACCACATCTTAGTTATTTTTCCTCCAGTGTAATCAGCCACCTTGGTGTGATGCTAGCGTGCGAAAGTCTTGGGTTTGAGTATCGGACAAACTTACAGAAAAAATTTTAGAGAAAAGAGTTTTACCATTGAGGAAAACATTTTAATTGAAAAGATTCTTAGTGAGAGTTCATCTGCCTTGTAGATGCCGTTTGGCGTCGGCATAAAACATGTAGGTCCCGACCCGCCCAGGAGGTAAATCACGCCAAGTATATATTATTTTTATATATTTTTTGGAATTAGTAAAAAAAAGGCCTGCCGACTCCTGCAGAATGAGCTCAGTGATAAACGCCGTTGTCGGAGCATCAGTGCAATAGCACAGTGTTTTGGAATAAGACCCCTTATTAGTAATTACTTTTACTCTTGATTTATTTAAGTTTGAAAAGTAGCCACTTGTGGACAAATCACGAGTGTCATATTCGCTGCAAAGTCTAAGTTTTTAAAAGATGTTCTGACTCAAAATAAGATTTGTTAAAACATAAAATATATGACTTCCTAATAGACCTTGTGAGTTAAAATTTTTTTCAAATTCAAACATTTTCTATTTGCGGTAGTTATTGTTGGTTCAAGGGAAGTACCTGCGTCTTACAGAGCTATATATTATTTCACAATTGGGGTGATATGAGGCCATCAGTGAACAAGGGCACGCCACATAACGGATATTAATATCTCTGCTGTGGATAATGGTTTTCAACCAGCTGTTCAGGCGGCTCGACGAGGAACTCCTGAAGCTTAAAAGTGCACATTCCTCAAAGCTTGCTCCGTAGACTTCCCAATCACATTAGGCGTTTCCAAGAGACTGCGAGAGTTGCACACTTTGTGAACGGATTTTCTTGCTTCAAAACCTCAAAAATCACTTAGCCCTTTTATCCGTAAAAGGATTCATAGGCATATGCTTGCCTTTTAGGTATTTACATATATGCACTCCGCGCATATCGCATCCGGTTGCAATGTGAGATACTGAGCACCGAAAGGCAATTAGACAAGTTGTGGAACATATACCTATGCATATTCGCACAAAATTCAAGTGGCCCATGTTGTGAAGGTGTTTTTGTAAAAAAAAAGCATACACATTTATGCAAATAAATACACACATACATCCGTATATGTGCGGATGTGTATGTCGAAAGGGTTGGCATAATTTAAAACAATAGCTACATTGGTTTAGCGGTTGCATGAAGTACCCACTCATATAAAGGCGCCTTCCGACACACACACACACACATTTTTTTGCATTCGTTTTTCACGCTGAACTGGCCTCATTTCAAGCAAAGTACATGCATATGAATATGTGTGTATGTGTGTGCGCGAGTGTAAGAAAGCACCCGGCTGCAAAATGTGTGCAAAGAAAAAGTCGCGTGTCAAGCGGTACTTTATTAGCAACGCTACATTCTCACGCCTCACTGACTGCCGCTGCCATACCGTCTGAATGCCACCTGCCACACAATGCAAGCAAACAGCCGCCAGCTAACAAACAGTCTTGTCAGTTCTTAGCGTACATTAGCATACAACTAGGCGTGTAAGCATATGTAAGGTCATATGCAAATAAATAAAGTACGTATGTATGTGTGTGTATATACGTTTGCTTTTAGGTGTGTTGTTATTATGCGCCTAAAAGCCAAATTCCGTTTTATTGTCGTCGTTTTCTTTTTATGTACACATTATTGTTGGCTTTGGCAAAATATGTGAGGTTAATTTCATTAAAATTGCCTGACAACAACAACGGTAATAAAAAAAAATTTACCAACAAAAACCTGCTGGCAACACACCTTAGCTTGCATTTGTATTTTTGCTTATATAGCGCTTTACCTTGACTAGCTTTGCTAACGCGCACACATACACACTTAAATACTCCCAACTTATTCTCATTTTATTTTACTCATTACATGCAATGGTATGTATGCATGTGTATTTGTACACCACACAAAAGCTTTGCCTGCTTTTTGTTATCTTAATAAGATTTGTGTGCAACCATATAAACGACTCGGTGTATGTATGTGTTGACACACTCATTTCATTATGTTTTTGTTTGTTTTCACGTTGTAGCTTATCTTTGTTATGTTTTCAATGTATGCATGTATGGATGTGTGCCATTTACTTGACTTCTTTTTAATTGGTAAATTAACATTTGTTGTATATTTAAATGCGCACGAAGGAGTTGTCAGGCAGCATAAAGAAAATGAAAAAGACTTGTTTTAAGTGCTGCATGGTTTAAGGCGCTAATGTGAACGTGTTATGCCTAAAATGCTTAAAATGCTGTTTCCAAATATTCACGAATTATTTGGAAATGTATTTTTTTCAGTTTTTGTTTTTGGAACGTATGTAGAACATAACTAAACTTCTGATCGATTACAACATTAGTGGTAAAATTGCATATAACTGCATTTGTGATATTTTTTTATTATGTGGAACGTATGTGGAACTTAAGTAAAATATATTACAGAAGGAAATACGATAGTTATTATGCGAAAACGTTTCATACCAACACCGTTGCAGGAAATTCTAAAGTATTTGCACGTTTTTAGGGAAGTTTGACTATAAAATTTTGACGTTCCACAATTGTGGATCATAGCATAAATTGTGGAAATTTTTGGTGGACGTTAGTGAATCGTAGCATAATTCATGAAAGCTTTTTTGTTGGGTGGTGTCGCAATGATTCAGAGAGCTTCCTCAGATATTTTTACATTGGTAACAAAAAATTAATTTGTATCAAAATTATTTGCTGTAGAGATAAGTAATTCTCTGTAGATGTGGATGCTGTGTGGATTGCACAAGAAATTTTTGGGAGATTGACAATTTTTGTTAAATATCATCAATTCTAGATCCATAACTTTGTGAACTAGTCAAATGCATCTAAAATTAATGTGAATCCTATGTGAAACTTCCTTAAAAGTAGGGAATTTCATAATTTGTTGACACGGAACTATTTTATATTCCAGCCTTATAAATTTAGATGTTATGAGAAGATCGCTTTACCGTCTTTCAAAACGCAGAGCTACATAGCAGCAAATTGCTTAATCACCATCTTAGGAAACCAAATTAAGTCACATCATTTTTAAAATTTAGACATTTACTCACTTTTGAGAAAAGATATATGTATGAAATCCATGTTATTTCCTGACAAGCTTTTACAACTGAATAATATGGCAAGCATTTGCATATTGACGCATCGGATTGTGCTTAAATTCTTTATGGAACTTATCTTGAAATACGGAATTTAAATATTTTCATAAAATTTTTTTTTATATTGATTTTATGTCTCATGGCATGTGCATTATATGCAGGACTGTCTTAAAAATTATAATTTTTAGTTTTTCACTTACGATTTTGTTTTATAGTAGGTTAGTATTTATATTGTGTAGGAAACATACCTGTAATGAGAAAAAAGAATGATTTGTTTTTGAGAAGATTATTATAAGGAGAGAAATATGCACAAAAAAGCAAAAAAATAATTAATAATATTGGTTTGCACTAGAGGTATACGCCGATCATATTATCGGCGGCGGCGGCGTGGGCGGTGCGCCGGCATACGCCGGTGTTCTTACTTTAAAAAGCTTGATTTTTCCATTTAAAAAAATAATATTTAGGAAAGGTTTTATTTGTATGTATTTAAGGAAATCAACGTTTTGGCCATTTCGGAAAGATCCGGGGTTTTTGCCTCAAAAACTCGCAGATGGTTCAAAAATTTTCAGGAGTAACTCATTGGGGAGGGATTGTCCCTCGTTCACTTACTTCAGGGAGGCTTTGAACCTAACCCCGGTCTTTGGAATTGGTACTGCTGCGTCTGCTGAAAAGAAATAGAGATACATAAAATGGGTTACACTTTTTCTGTATATCTCGTGCAAAGCGTAGTTTCGGGTTAACTCCTAATAATCGTGGCGAACACAATTTCCTTTAATCATTTGTGGCTCCTTGGCGGTCACGTACAAAGGCGACTTACGGTTGCTATTAATGGTCTATTGATACTCATGACTCTCGTGGCACAGGGCGCATCTAGTTTTTTCGAGCTACAATTCCCGACGTGCCAACAGTAGCAATCCTGACCACCAGTCGCTACCACGGCTCCTGACTCTCACACCATATGCCAGGACAGAAGCTATAGGACTTCGACTTCGAACTCATATGTACCTTCGTCGATGCCACTTTCCTAGAAGCTCTAGGTGTAGTTCCAAAGACTTTCTAACTGATGTTTTTGTCGCGCTATGCTGCCGAGCTACACCAGAGAAACACCTTGAAACGTTAGTGAGTGACTATTCGAGCAAGGATGCCGCCCTCGAAATCATAAGCAGTCTAAGTGGATGTCATTGCGTAACTGATGGGTGAAAATCGTATAATCCACGGCGCATCTACATAATTAAAATTTTACAAGGACCCTGGATACAATTTTTAAAATGTAGGTCAAAGTTTGAAGACGTTTGTGTTCACGACATAGATTCCAATAGTTTTCGTTAATTCAAAACGATGTTTTAGAATGGATGACCGCGTGGCTTTAGTTTTCAGACTAGTTCGACTGTCCGCTACGTTAGGGTAGCAGAACACACGGTCATTAGGTCGACTGTCTTGGGAAAGCTTTTGCTTCACCAGTTTGAGTGTTCTTGCGAAGGACGGAGCCTCACCTGGTAAATATATGTGCCTTTATTGTATTATTTAAGCCAATAAACAATCAGAATCTTATAGGCTAATCTATAACAAGTGTATACAAGTACGTTATAATGTTAATAATATAAAGTGTACCTCTGCTTACTTGCTATAAAAGTGTCATTTAAAAAGTGCAAAATACTGACGAAAGCCATCTTTCGAACAGAAAAATCTATCTCCAAAATTAGAAATTCTATTGAACTCAATTAGGCTCTAGTAATGGTAGCATTCCGCTGCATAAAGAGCCTGAGAACACAATGATGAAAAAACTCAGAAGCGACGAAGAGCGCCTAGCGGTATAATTAATGATAAATGCCTCACTGTCCCTAAGAGCGACAGGGCAATCGACAACCGCCACGTACAAATCGGAAAACGAACGACACAGATAAATGTCCTCCTGTCCGCAATGATTTAAGTTGATCAATAAGCGCACGAGCTTTATAAGTCGGAAGGATCCGAGAAGCGCAGAAGACTGCGTAATGCACAAAGCGTACTGAATACTTTCTGGATTCGTCTTCAAGTCTATGCAACATGGCAGGAATAATACGCGAGACTCAGAGTGATCAAGCGTATTCAAGGTGTGGATCGCAACAAACGCAGATATGATACGAGAAGCTATTAGCGTAGATATACGGGTCACTGAAATCCACGTGCATGACGCCTACACACAGCTAGCATGGCATACGACTTAGCAATGCACACAGTAATATGACTTGAAAACATCCGAAATACCTATCGTGTCAAAGATAGTACACCCAAGTCCTTAATTCACTAACCGCAACAGGGGCGAGTGATATTGATACACGGTAGCAATCAAGTTGACACGCCTTCCCCCTCAAAAAAAAGGTATTTGAAAGCACTTTTTTAGGTTAAGTGATAAACGAATTTCATTACAACAGTTACTAAGTTCTATCCAAAGCTTCTTGCTGCCAACAATACCGCAATCAATCGACGGCTTCATGAATAGGAAAGTATATCTTCAGGTCAGCGACTACAGCAAAGAAGAAATCTACTTTAGAGAAGCTAAATGAGCGAATATCATTAATAACACATGACAAAAACACAGTGCGACTCCAGGATACTACCGTGTGGCAACACCGAGGAAGCAATCGATTGAATAAAACTCAATGGACGAGAACCTAACACCATCATACAACCAGGCCAGCGACCCTACGCTAAATAAGTAGGATTTAATCCAAGCTCAAAACAATAAGGAGGTGATTAAGCCCAAAAAGGCCTAAATTTTGTTTATCCAATAATAACTATGGGTAAACCCGATCGAATGCCCTGGAAAAGTCAGTATACACAGGGGCAACCTGATATCCTGCGCCGCTCTCCTTACAAGTCCTTGCAAGGACAGGTTCATCCGCGAGCAAACCAGAAAATGTAGTCAGTAGACCAGTTGAAGTCCTGGAAAAAAAATCCATTGCTGCTCCGGAGGACATCACAAAATCTTTACACTCCCAGAAACGTAATTACTTGGATGAACATTAAAGAGCCCTAGCAATGGTGGGACAGTTTTGAAATATGGGCCTATACTTAGTAATATCATTTTTTATTGCCGCTCTTGGAAAATAGGATTAATGAACGCTACTTCCGCATCAAAAAGTACCTGTAGATAACGAATTATTAAAAATTAACAACAGTGGATAGACTAGGGAATCACATGGTTTAAACAAAATGCAGAGAACCCATCGATATCGGTAATCGTCGACGTCTTAAGCCGAATAATCCCTTAAGAACATCTTCCTTAAGCAGTACTACATTACCGAAGTCAATCGAAGCCTGATATTAAAAGTCATGTTCATGATTGACTAGAGCAGACGGTGAATTGTTCATAAGTATTCAGCAAAAAGATTGTCCAGCGCCCTCCGGAGTATCGACTGCTTCTTCAGCAAGAAAAGAGAGGACGATATCTCGATAACGGATTTCGTCGAGTTGACAAAGTTCCAATATGATTTGGTAGGATTTAAGATTTTGGGGAGGTTCTTCTCGTCAAATGTTCAAAATATATTTCTGTGTAAGACTTTATCGAGACACGCGAATTTCTTCATCATAGCGCTGTCTATACACAGTGAAAAACGTTAGAGTTTTGAGTGTCTCTCTTAAGTTTGACGGAAAAAGTTATTTTCAATTCCGGAGTCTCACGTGCAAGGCTCATTATCTGGCCAGGCACCTTGTACTTCTTTTTGAAGCCAAGGGAATGATATTTCTAGAAATTCTGCAGAACAGTAGACTAAAATATCTCAAACCTTTTAGTGGTATCAGACTGCAAAACAAATTATCCCAATTATTTCCAGCAAAAGATTGTTCAAGTTCGAAAAATCACATCTCTTAAAATTAAAAGAAAAATAGAGCTGGTAATACTCGCTTCGGCAATTATAAAACTCAAGATCAAGAATAATGGAACATGATGCAAATCGGATTTTTAATAGGAGAAAAACATTCAAAAAGTGAAAAATAGATTATAATAAAAAATACAAATCCAAAGTACGACCAAGTCTGTTTGAAAAAACGATAAATTTGTTAATACAATACTTAAAAAACTATCTATTAAATATTTTTCACTGGAGCCACAATGACCTCACATGCTATTAAAGCCGAGTTTGATAGAGTCTGGACATTACACATTACCCAGTATAAAATCACCAGCACGCCGAGATGATCACCACCAACTTTGTTAATGCCAGTGACGTAATATTATCGACATGTGCAGTGTATAAGTCGTAGCTACTATGGGCGGTATATATTGAAGCACAAACAAAAACAGTGTCTGATGAGCTCGAATGCATACACATAGCTGGTCAAGTAGGCACTATTATTTTCAGTATGATTTCAGAAGCATGATGTTTGGATGTACCGCAATGAGAAACTCCAACCACCTCGTGCACAACCAGTAAGCTGTGAATTTCTATCTTTGCGAAAAACTTGTATAACATAGGATCAAAATATTCCTCGCTGACAAAGTTTTCACTTAGCCACGTCTCAATGAAGACACACATCATATTCTTCATGGGAGCTAAATAGCCGCACCAGCTGGGATTTTGTTCTAACACAGCATATTCTGCATATATAATCTTAGGTGATTATTTCTCCATCTAACCCAACCGACTGCCGTCGGACATCGGTTGGTTTTCGTCGTTTTTTGGCTTGAATTTAACGGCGCACAACAATATTGTAGGCCATAGTCAGGCCGAACAGCTATCGGCATATGAGTTGGCATAACGCCTAACTTGAAATTAAGGTGTCTCAAAGAGCTCGGATCCACCACCTTTCTATGCTAAGACTACTGCAAATAATGGCGTTTTCTTCCATACCAGTATGTCTAGCAATATATTTTTTTACCTGTGGTCCTGCTGAAGTAGAAAAGGGAGATATATGGAGCCATTTTTCTTCTGACAACAGCTCGTAACTCATTACGGAGCCGACCCAATAACTAAGGGTTTAATTAATTTCCGAGCGTTTGCATTTGGGGGGGGCTAGCGTTGATATTTGCCCTGGAATCAGCATTGTTACCAGAATCTTGCAACAGATTTGAATTTAAATCGCTTTGGAAGAATTTGCTGTACTAGAAACCAGAGGACTTATTTTTGCTTTTATTAGACCTCTTTTTTTACGCACAGTGTTCCAATCACTTTGGTTATCAGCACCTGTCAGATGGTTCATCTAAATTAGTGCACTCATATGGGTTGGAACACTGGCGCCGCAGTCGGAGTACAGTAGCGGGAGCAGCAACATGAGGGACGGCAGCATTGTCTCTTGGCCAGTAGAAACAGAAGAAGAGGTATAAGAAGAGGAGTATTAGTAACTACACTAGTTGACAAAGCAGCAACGAAGGCGTATGGCATATTTGTTGTTGGACAGAAGCTGTCTCAGCTGCAGAATAGAAGTATTGATTGCACTGAGCTACTCTTTGGCCAAAGGGCACTAACAATACCACGCACTTCACTGAATTCAGATAGCAAGTGCGACACAATCGATTTATTTCAGCAAGCATAGAGCGCAATTCAATGATTTCAGTTTGAAGAGTCTCAACTTTATTGCGAAGGCATTCATTATCTTCTCTCACAGCATTAACCACACACAGAATATTAGAATTAAGAGCTTAACTTCAGCGAGCTCATCGATCAACAACGCAAGAGATTGATTGTCAATGTTTTGGTTGCATTGGCGCTCATTACTTGTTGTATTATTTTTAAGCGGAGACCGAAGAGAACAACGGCGCACAGCTTTACACTCATCGCACAGAAATGGGGTATTTGAACTCAAAAGGTACTCTCAGTCAGACTGTTGCATACCAACACAATGTAGGTGGAAAAGCTTATTACAATTAGAGCACTGCACTTTGGCCTGAGCACGTTCCACTTTCGTCCCACAACGGCAAGTCATATTTAATTAAATAATAGACAAATCCATGCACAACTGAATGATATAATACTAATTGCTATACACACTGCGATCACAACGAACTATTCACATTATAAGAGTCAATATCTCAAACAGTTTATTATGCACCATGCATAAAAAACATTGCAAAATATTAGTT